>JAYJLU010489943.1:0-12654 GCA_036873645.1 Minona dolichovesicula | reverse complement strand
AAGGTCGGAGCCATGGCATTCCGAACATGGGGACCAAAAAGCTACAATAACTTTCTAAAAAACACATAATTTACTTACACGTATAGTTATGAATTGATGGGTTCATGTTCACTAAATTCTATAATGTACAAAACTATGTTTTTCACATTGAATAAATACAATACAATACAATACAATATTGAGACAAATTGATCTCAACAACCGTTATCAATTTGTCTCAATATGCAACCACGACTGCGATATGCTACCAATCACATCAGGCGTTCCACAAGGAAGTAGTCTGTCTCCCTCACTATTATGCGTATCCGCCAGAGACATTATTTGCAACACCAAATGTAACAGTAATCTCATGAAATACTACCATACTGCTTTCCCATAAAAATAAAGAAACTATTCTATCAGGCATTATAGATTGCATCTCCGAATTTGAGAAATAATGCACTAATAAAAAACTCACTCTCAATAACAACAAAACAGATATCCCGATCATCCCAAAAATAGAGTGTGCGCTCTTGAGAAGGTAGTCAAAATCTTAGGTGTCAAGTTCAACGCCAAACTATGCAAACTGGAACTCACACACTGACGATATCATCAAAAAATGCAGCCAAAGATTGTTCCCTCTGCGTAAACTCAAATCATATTTCAGCAAAAACGATCTGACTCTAATCTATCATACCACTATACGCAACATCCTGGAATATGAGGACGGTTGGGCTGGATAAAGCAAACCCACTTAAACTCACAAAAAATAGAAATTCGCGCTATTCAGATCATCCAGTACCCCGAAAATATTCCAACACCAGACCTCTCAGAAAGAAGAATCAGACAAAGCAAAATATAACTCTAATTGCATTTGGAGAGCCAGATGTAGAGAATGATTGGAAAGGAACACAAGAGGGGGTATTTCTCAGAGAAGGTCTAAAATGTCATCCCGAACCAGATAGAGTTAGATAACAAAAGTCATATTGAGATGGCATGTGGGAATTTATTTCTTGGAGACAGAGAGTGGCAGATTGCAAATGTTTATGCACCAATAGGTAACAGCAATAGAAATAACAAAGGACGATAAGACTGGTATCTCCCCCATGGAAACAATTGATCGAATAATTCCTGGAGATCTGAATTGCCACAAAGAGAAGATGAAAGAGCACCCAAATTGGCGAGGTGTCGTTTCTTTCTTTTTAATCTTTGTTCCATTATTTTCTCCTCCTCGTCATTTGAATACCTTTACTTGTTGCATAAATGTTTAGTTTTCTTCTTCCTGTAATATTTTCATTTTCTTTTAGATGTGATATTCCTTTTAGTGGTGAAAGCTGCAATCGCAGTAAGTTTTAATTACTCTAAAAATAAATCCCTGCTCCTAATTGGTTAATTATATGAACTGTTTCTGTAAGGCATAAAATTATGCAGCTCAGTATAGCTGTCAAATGTTTTAAAAGTTTTAATTTTTAAGATTAATTAGCATATTCAAATTGAGTTTAGTTTCTCTTGGTAAAGACTTTTCGAAAATTTTGCAAATTTATGAAAATTTATGAAAATGAAAAAATAATGCACGATGCCCCAGAACCAATATATCTTGACCAATCACATTGGCACATTATGTAGCACCATTACGTCACGCTGTAGCTTGGGCATCTATCTATAATTTAGGCTGTTGGGAACTTGTGATTGTCATTCCTTGTCAAAATTCTCTTGATTATACAAATGGTGGATTTCTGATAAAAGTAGTATTAATTATGTATCTGCATTAGGCTTGCTGATCAATAAATGTAGGCAACTACCTTAAATAACTTTTACTATTGGTTACAGTTGGGTTGTGATGAATATTTGGGAAATGCAAAGTTTTCTATTTTGCCCTTTAGTAGCTAAATGCAGTCAATTCCAACATAAAGGATTTCTATTTATTTCACAAACAATGACGTACAGTGAGGCCACCAGGTACTGCCATGAAAAAGGAATGATTCTTACAAAGGTTTCTGATCACAGTCATCAAGTAAGATTTCAGAGATTACAATTTTAGTGTTGACTATTTTACTGAGAGCAAAATATTAACAATAGATGTATTATATACACATTATATATACAATCTAAATGATCGATACAATTGTTGGATAATTTTTGAAATGTTGGACAGAAAGGAAACACAAATAATGTTTCCTATTTTCGAACATCCAACTGCTTTACTGACGCGTTCAGTTCTGAAAGAATATGAAAGATGAAAGAATATCTTCAATCCATTTTGCTAGAGAGAAACAGGGTTCCTTCTATTGGGAAAGAACCATGTCTAACATGATGAACTTTTCGAATTGTGACGAACAGTATGAACAAAGTAGCAAAGCGTTCTTGTGATTATTTCGTGTATTGGCTTTGTTGTTGTGGTGGTGGTCGTCCGGTCTCTAGAGTAAGTCTGGGGGCCTACGAAGGAGCCCCGCCGCCAGGAGGAAGTTCCAGACATTGGATGGACTGTTCTGGGTCACAATCAGGGAAGTGTTAGGTCCTAGGTTATTATCCTATATATATTTCGTGTATCGGCTTTGTCTAAAACCTCCTTGTTGTTTTTAAAGTTTTCCCGTGTACTGAGAGTTATGCGCAGAACGAACACATCTCAAATCATCGATCATTTAGCGATTGGGATGGCATATCCATGTGTCGATGCAATTGTTCATAGAGACGTTTTTGAGGAGGGAAATTTTAGTTTGATGTCTTTTCTTTTCTTTTCTAAGTTATAATTTCATTTCATGACCACAGCTCTGGCGAGACTGATATATCTAACAATCGCCTGTAGTGTTTAGTTGGACTCCAAGATAGGTAATTTTAGTTTGGTCGAGAATGCTGGAGTGCATTAACTTTGTTTATTTATGTTGAAAACAAGATTACATAACAAGATTACATCTTTGCCCACATCATTGATTTCATTGACCCATCATTTGGGCGTTTGTTGCAAGGACGTCAGCGTCAGCTATGTGGAATGTTTATTTTGATTGAAAGAATAATTATTTAGAGACAAATCCGTAAAAAATATTATCATGTAGTAAATCCCTTTGTCTACATATGTAAGAGTAAAACATTTTGGTTTTTAGGTTTGGCTAAGAAATAAAGCCCGCCAGATACAGGCCGTCCATTGGCTTATTGAAGCTAAAAGGGGTTGGCTTTTAAACAAAGAGAGCATGCGTTACACGTAATTTTTTCATCTTTTCAATCATAAAATATGCTATGTATATAGTAAATGTGAAAAATTAAAAAAGCTCTGTAAAGGATGCCTAATAATAGTCACTCACTAATAGCCTCACTGCTCTGTATATTTTCAGTTCGAGTGATATTTGTGGCCCGAGAGCTATTTTTGATAATAACAAAATTAATTGTGAGGCGCGTTAGATAATTCAAGTTGTATTTCTAAATAAGGAAAAACAACCAATTTTAGAACCGGTTTCTTTATCGTCATGGTAAAAAGCAGATGTTAAAACAGATATAAAACCAATGTTTACAGATTTAACCCATTATAGGAGTGAGATATATAATACATTATAATACATCTAAATAACATACACAGATGTTGGTTCATTTAATTCAGATTATAATAAACAGTTAATGAATTAATTTTCTACAAAAATTAGTTGAGAGTTTGTACAGTTATGTTCTATGTGGAAAATAGGAGTTACAGAAAAATTACTATTATACACCTACTATATTCTCTAAAAGACAGAAATAAACTTTCTTGAGATCGTCCTTTGAAAGGATGGGCTTCAGGGCTCTTAGACAGTAAATATGGACGCTTGGACGCCGAGGCAATGGTGGATTCAATATGAGTGGTCGACCAAGATAGGCTGGAGTTAACTACTCTGAGGTAATGACGAACATTTCTAATATTAAATAAATCTTTTAATTGAAGGAATTGGAATTCTCCGGACAAAATATCGTTTAATGACGATAGGCGTTGCGTGGTATTTGAACATACGACAGCAACATGGCTGACGTCAAGATGTGACCGTCATAATATGTTCATATGCGAGTCATTATCTAGTGAATGTGATCCTGTTGTCAATCAGAATAATTGTAAGAAACATTAATTTTATAATTTATAATCTATAACACTGTTTTGACCCAACACTTTAATCCGCCCAATGTTATTCCGTCTAAAATGAATGTTTATAAAACGTCGTGTTAGCATTCAATCTCCTATTCGCATTAACACTTCTATTATCCTCACGATTTCGGTTGATGTAAATAACCTAGGACAGTATCCTTTAATATGAGATATCGCATTAATTATAACAAGTCGCCAATAAAATGTACTATTTGCAGGAACCTGCATATGACCCTTTAGTTTCCTCTTTCATTATGAGAACTCTTGTACCTTCTGTCATCCATGTTGGTACATTGATATTACGCAGACATTCTTGTAGTTCTTGTTCTACTAATCGTTGATCGTATTGACTTTTCAGGTTCTTTATCCAGTAGCCATGTATCTCATCAGGTGTATATGTATAACCATCGCTGGCAGCACAGTTCATATTAAGCATTAGGTACATAAAAAGATCAGCACACCATAAAAATATATTCATTTAAAATAAATCCATGAGATACCTACTATACTTTTTAAAATACCTAGATCTTAAAATCCTTAAAACATTTTGAACAGTTATTCTTTCAGCAAGATTTAATTCGCGAACTTTTGCCTGAGTTTTTGCCTTAGCAAATCCGTGTTTTTAACGAAATCTTTAATTTGAAAATGTATGTTGATTAGCTAAAATTAAGCGAAAAGTGCGCGTCTTTAAGCAGATAGGGGGCTGTTTTTCAGCGGAGTAATGTCCCATCCTGTAAACATTATCGACACTATCTTCAGTTGAGTATACACCTTTTACCCATAATTATATTTGTAATCAAATAAATTATTATTATTATAAAACTTTCCAAAAAGTGTCCTATTATGAAAGCGTTTTTCTATCAAATGGTATTTTCAGTGCCCTGCACAAGCAACAGCTGTTCAGCGTATGGAGAATGTGTGAGAATAAATCAGGAAGAATACAAGTGCAAGTAAGACAATCCGAAAATAAATTCAATCACAGAATATAAAGATACATAATATCTGTCAAATTAAACACTTTTAACCCTCAATATATGGTGGGGTCTATAGAGATCCCAGACCATATTAAATCCATAAATATTTTAATATGGTTAATTATATGTATGTGGTGTAAATAAAATAAAAGATTTTAAACAATAAAAAATTATGTATAGGTATTGCTTTGAAAAGGAAACCGATTTAAAAGTCTTCTCAGAACGTTCGACGAACGTCTCTATCGAACGTTCGTTATACGTTCATCGGGTGATCAAATCGGATGTTCAGCGAACCTTCAAAATGGACCTTCGCCGACGTTTACAATAATTTTATGTGCAGGACCTTATTGCTCTCGCAAGAATCACTTGTGGTATTAGCTCCAAAGAAGCATTCGAGGTAGGTATTCATTTTGCCAGTTATCCAAAAGCAAACAGTCACTTTTACCTATATATGTAGAAATGTAGCAACGTGCGAAATACAATTGGAAAGCAACTGATTCTGAGAAGAGTTGTATTCCTTCTGTGGTATTCTTCTTCTAACAAAAATAAAAACAAAACTCGAATAACTGCGCTATGGAGTGAAGTGTGATGGACGTTCTATATTCCAAAAAGCGATGCCCTGAGATAGATTTTGTCAATTACTGACTTGTATTAGATTTGACAACCGAGAATGTTGATTACAAAATCACGTGTCATGGTCATATTATTTTTACTAACAGTTATAATTTATTGCAAACAATTTTCGTAAGCATGTTATTAAAATATTCAAAATGTAGATTTTTTTAATTCATGTACCATTTCTAATAAATCTGTATGGACTGTAAAAGAATTATTTCATATCATATTTTTCTTTATTAGTATACTAACTACATATAGATATTGTATTATCCTGAATAAAATAATTCTAAAATACAGCTGAAAACGTTTGGGAAGAATGTCGTGTCGGAAATACTCAGTAATTTCGAATATCAAATATTAAACAGCGATCTGTTGTAAAGAGATTGTCGCACGCGGGTGCGCCCAGATTGTTGATGTCCGGGGAGCAGTAGCTGATTGCACTGAAAATTTGAATTGTTTCTCGTCTGTAGACCGGGTGATTTCCCACAAACTTCGCCTGGGGCTTTGTGAAATGGCTGAGTTGACTGCAATTCGAGGTCATGGCTCTTGTGTGTATCTTTAATGCGTATCTTGTCGAGACACATCAATTTTGACTTGGGAGTATATTGTATATGGATTGTCATCTTCCCGGTAGTGGAGAAAGTGATTCCCAGGATGTTTTCTTGTTGCACCCATTCAATAGTTGGTGGTTCATGAGGCGGTTCATGAAATTCTTCTGGTTGACAGCGTTTAGAGTCGGTGCCTGCCTGTTGTGATTGCGATTTCTAGATCCTCGTATGTAGGTGTAGCGTAGGTTTTCAGACGGGTAAAATATTGTAAATTGCACTTGAAAAACTTGAACAACTTGTACATTAACAACATACCCAGTAAATGCAGTCAAAGAATTTATCCCTCCGTAAACACTCAAAAACTACCTGATTATCAATCAGCTCAGAAAAATATATTTTGTGACGATCCGAATGCCTAATGGAATACATGAATACAGCTATCTACTGATGATCGGCATGAACAAAAAGGATGTTGTGGAACTAAAACAAATTGAACTTCGAGTTCTGAAAATGCGATGTGTACTTCCCCAAAGATATCCCCAGCTTACAAGAGTGAAGAACACTAAGCGAAGAAACTCTACAAACTGGCAGCCTGGAACACAACATCAAATCGATCGCTCAATGACTATCCGTCGACCTGCATCAAACAGTGAGCTTTGGATTATCTATGGATAGGATCAGATGGAGTGATCTATCTGTGGATTAACCCTATAATATGATATGACAAGATTACTCTCTTTCAACCTTTACATAACTATAATCATTAACAATAAATAACACTAACTAATATTCATTTGCTTCCATTAACAACTATTTCTCACTCATTATCCTCATTTGCAACCATTATTTTCTATTAATGTTTATCACCCTCTTTTATTCGCTTTATATTTCACTCATTTTACAACTAACTTGTACCTAGATTCTCATATTTGGTATTTTTACAAATAAAAGATTTTATCATTATTATTAAGATTGTTTTGTGTGTCTTTGTGTCACCAAGTTCAACTTTAGGATTAATGCAGTAGATTAGGCATAAACTAACAAATATGATGAGAATTCTTTTTCAAAGTAAAATTATCTTTTATTTGACTGATCATTTTCTTTTCAATGTCATTTTTGGGAGACATTTATCATGATTTATTATATATACAGTTATAATACTAGTATTATTAACTATAAAAATAAAACATTCATGGTATATTTGCAATTTTCTAATCAGGTGTCATTGGTTTTATAAAGGTGAACATTGTGAAACAGGTGAGAAATACAATTTTTTTAATAATTATATAGAATTAGTTTGGTTCTGAAGATTATAATCATTTTTATTTCAAAATCATCAAGTGAGAAATGTGTCTTTTATATGATATTTACATAAGAGTTCTCAAAGTGATTAAAATATCAAAGGCGCTGTACGATAAGAAGATAAGAATCGTTTATTGTAAATAATCGGTACAAAATGGAGATCGGAATCAGCCAGACTATTAAATTGATTGATATATTAAACGATAATAAATGATATTATTAAATATAAATGATACAATACAAATGTGATAAGATAAAGAGAGTGAATGACAGAAGGAAAGCTTAATTTTCTTCAAAGATTTAGTATACATATATTGACTGTTGTAATATAGGAAACAGTTACAATACAGATTAATTAATAATGGCTATTAAGGAGAAGAAGAACTGAAGAAAATGTTGAGAGAATGTTCATTAAGAGAATATTAATAAGTGAAGACAACCGTGATATTCGCAGTAATTCGCAGCTCAACATTCCGCAAACAACTCTCTTCCAAAACATTGACGAAATATATTTTCGTTTCGCCGGAAAAGATGAGTAATGAATTTTCACAGTTTATTGAACATTGTTGAAGTATTATAAATAATGGTGTATTTCTATCAGAGATGACATTTTGTGAAATATATCCATTTTAAGCGAATTTTTAATGGTAACACTAAATGGTCAGCTGAATTATTGAGTAATCTGTTACAACGCTTTTCTGACCGGAGGCTGAAAGTCGTGATGTCTCGCGCTGATCCGATAACCAAACGTGTATATTGGCTGGAAGGTGGACGACATGGTTGCAGTTCTGCGTAATGCGTTAAAACGTCTGTCGTTGGCTTTGTTACAAAGAGAAGATTGCAAATATTGGGGCCGTGACGGTTCCATTAAGTAGCTTCGGCGTTTGGTTTTGCGGAGGAAAGCTTCAACACCAAGTTTGTCTACTGATTGGCAGCTTCCCAAGAGGGAGGTGTAGAAGAGTTTTGAGAAAATAGTAGTGTAGAACACTTTATTTATTGGCATACTATGTGATCAAAGTGGGACCGTAGATGGCTTTGCTGCCAGAGTTCCTACAGATGTGTTACTGAGGCGAAGGTTATTGTTAATAGTAACGCAAGAAACTTTCACATGATTGATTCGTTTGATTCCAGGTGTAATGTATCTGGAATATTTACAATAAATGCTGTTTTTGGTAGCTGAAGATGATTTGTTAAGTTTTGTTCACGTTATGGAATTGGTTGACTGTTGCCCAAGATTTGGTATTTTGTAGTTCTTCTTAGCAAATGTTGCAGTTTTGAGAAGGGATAATTAAGTGTGTCGTCGGCATATTTCAAGACGAAATGTCGAGGAGATAAGTCGGAAGCAGCAGTAATATAGGCAACAGCGCCGATAGCTGAGCTTTGCATGACGAGCTCCAGCCGTTAAGAAAAAATAAAGTTTCCTCTGTCGAAAGGGTGATGTGATTAAAGAGCTAGCACCTCAATTTAGGTTGTAATCTTTGTTGTTTTTTAACCAGTTTTATCTTTTAATATTTATCAATTCATCATTATAAATAATTGATAATATATTTGTGCAGCCATTTTAGAATTCAATTTCAATTACTTGGAAAAAACACGAATTTTTATGTCGTATGCAAATTCTATCATTGGAATATCTGGGAATGTATTCAACATCTATTACTTTATCAAAACAGATTGCTATAAAAAGTTTGGAAAGAAAATGCTGATTGGGATATCAATTTCTGATTTGTGTTTCACAATTATTTCACTCAGGGGGTGGTCCCCAATTTTGAAGCTTGCCGCTATTTTGAAACTTCCCAAAACGAGATCATGTCAAATTAATTATGGTTTAATTTATTTAACATCTTATTCATCGTATCTCTTTACTGAAATGATGTGTTTGGAGCGTTTTGTTGCTGTGATTTTTGCACTTCATGTAAGGAATATTTGTAGTGTTAGAATTAAGGCATTTTGTTTCACCTTTGCATATTTCATTATTGGATCCATGATTGTTGTGTATATGGTGTCGTATGAAATGAGTAATGTAGAAATTAATTGTTCAGTTGATCAAAGCGTCATATGGAACGACATTGGCAATGGGATTCAGAATGTGATGAAATTCCAATTCATGTTTGTTTTAATTTTTGGAAACATCAAGATTTTAAAAACATTGATGGCAAGTGGTATGGGTCAGAAATCAGCGGTTCTGCGTCGATCAAGAAGAACTATCAAGATGATAATCGGTTTGTCCTGGCTCACAGCATTTCTAGCATTGCCTGATCTAATCTTCAGTCAATTGATGGATGTTAACGGTGTGAAAGCTACACTCACGTTTGAGGCTTACATCGGAATAACTTTTTTCCTCAACAGACTGTCGTATTACAATCATTCAATTAATTTTCTGTTTTTCTTCGCAACCAATGAAAATTTTCGAAAGGAAGTTTTTCAAATGTTTAAATCGCCTGTCCTGTTCCTGAAATCTCTCATTAAGTAAGAGAGTACAATTAAAACAATTACTGACATTATTTCACTGACTATTTGAAATGTCAATTAAAAATTAAATGTTGAATTGGACACAATAAAATTTGCATATCTACAAAAAACTGTTGGTATATCTCTTGAATAATGCTCAAATAATTGATAAAATAATTCTATGAGCATAAAAAGTGATCAACCAACTCTGAGCCAGCTCACCTTTCAAGAATTTGAGCTATTTGAGACTCTAATTGCCTTAGAATGTAAAATTTATAACGATTGATAAAGAAAATAATGTTTACGTGAAGACGTTTAAAAACACAATAAATAACACGTGGATTAAAATGTACCTAAAAATATTTTTAATGTAATGTAAATATTTTACAGAGAAGTATCTGTTTAAACAAATTTATAACATCAATTTTAAATTTTGTGTAGTTAATGATTGGACGTGTTCCAGTTGCTCTTATTATCTTCTAATTCTGGAAATACAACGCCGTTGAGATTTATTTATACTCGGTTTAGTTTCTAAAATTCGCATCCAATTAGTCAAACGCTATGAATTTATTTAGCATCTTGACGATTTTAAAATATTTCAATTTTCAGTTGCATATTTGGTTGATGGCTTCAATTTTTCCAAACTGTATAAAAAAAACTGTTTGAAAAAGAGAAATACGAAGTTTGTTACAAAAATCCGAAAGGTTATAACAAGAGGTTTTTGACCAATATTTCTGGAAACATGATTTTATAATTTAGATATAATTTTAAAAAAAAGGTTAATAGAAATATTACAGAAAGCTGGAAAAGAGTAGACCATAATGGACCTAATAAAAGAACAATAAATTTGCCACAAAGTGGTAATGATACAGCTAAACCGTTTACACTGGATAATGTAATAGATTATTTTAGTACAAATAGAAAGAATATGATCAATATGAGAATGAAAATAAACCTAACAGTTTAATAGTAGATACATTCTCTATAGTAACATTTTCAAGTTGAACAATAAAAGCAGTACTGTTACCAAAATGAATAATCTTAATTTTACTGAGATTAATAGTCATGTTATTAACTAGACACCATTGGTTAATATGTTCTAATTCATTACTAATATGTACATAAGTTACCATTAACAGAAAATTTATCATGAAAAATAATAGAAAGGTCATCTGCATACTTAATAGAGCATATTTTTATTACAAGGTTTGAGAGAATGGGATTGCAAAGAGTAAAGGACCAGACAAGGAACCTTGTGGGACACCACTCTTTGCACTAATCCAATCAGAAACAATACCATTAATAGAGACTCGCTATGTTTCCTTTGATCCATAAAATTATATTATCAGTACAGACATTCAATAGATGCATTAAGATCATGCAAAGCTTTAACACAGTTGGAGGGTGTAACTCTGTCAAAAGCTTTTAAAATCAACACAGAGACATGAAACTGTTTCTTTTTTATCAAGTTTTCAAGAATATAACCCATTAAAAAGTGAGTGCAACCTGGCTTTGCTTTGCGTGATTATGCGAAACTCTAACACCAAACCAAATGTCAGCTCAGCTAAGCATTTGATGTAAATAATAATGTAAAGCATTTGATTACATTATGATATGTCAAACTAAAAATAAGTGTGATGTGACTAAAATAAAGGTATAAGTAAAATGTAAATTTTTAAAACTTTATTTAAAATAATAACTCAAAGTAAAAACGTAAACAAGAGGGGTTCTTTTTGTATATTTGCCGATAAGTTTCATGCTTTATTGTTTTTTAACGCTTTTAAAAAAAAACTTTTTAACTTTTTTAAACTTTCTGTTCTTATTAATCGTTTTTTTTTCAAATGCTTTTTTGCTATTTTATTTTTAACTGCCTATCTCAAATGACTGTAATTATGTACTATCTACGTATATTCGTCGTGTCTTTTTTCATTCGTAGAATAAACGCTTATATTATTTATTATAAGTCATAACTTGGAATTAAGCAATAAGTATTCGTTTGTTTAAAATGACGTTGCTAAACAGGTTGTTTTTAAATTCGCGTATAAATAAATAAAAATAAGTTGCTGCGTACTAAACGATATTAAAATGCGATATTAAACAGTTACAAAAAATATGATGTCTCGTTCTAAAGATTACCAACTATGGAAAAATATTATTAAAATATAATAAGGATATAATGTTGCCAAAAATAAGTCACGTCATTTTAATAAAAATGTCAATATTTCAATGATAATTAAATTTATAAAACACTACTATTACGATTTTATTAAATAAAATAATTTTACAATTTGCTATGTTAAAGCAATAAACTTCATAGGAACAACTTAAAATAGAAATTAAGTTCTTCAAAATTAATAATTCTTATCGTAAATTAAATATAACAACTGTCGTAACTATGCTGTTTGAAGCATTTGTAAACAAATACGCAGTTAAACAAATTCAATTATAAGACGTACCTATTACTTACAAATCTCTTCATCGTAAACTGGTCTTGTTTGCTCTCGATTGATAGGCACCAACGGGTGAGATGTTCTTCAGATTTTATTTAGAACATCGGGACATCAGAACAAACATTGTTCAATTATGTATATTAATCGAAGAGAAATTAAGAAGAAAACAAATTTTCCTATTAAAAAAGCTTCCGATATTCTAAATATGTACTCTATAAATGATTAAA
>JAYJLU010488831.1:0-19919 GCA_036873645.1 Minona dolichovesicula | reverse complement strand
TTGCTTCTGAAGGATAACACTCTGTTTGAATACATGGCATGCACATTTTTTCGCCACGAACTCCACCACAAGGATGTCCACAACCTAGAGTTTCAAGACAACTTTCATCTCTTTTCTTTAAGCATTCACTCGAGTTACAGATATATTCTAGCGCTGGGCTTGGTGCATTCTATAAATCATATGAGTTTTGCAGGTTTGTCTAACATTCGATTATAACACAATCGATGTTTGAAATGTCTTTTATATCACAAGTTCTGCGGATCACTATGCGCAACATAATATCAGCCGTGAGCAGGGCACAATCGTTCATACTACGTTTCATTAATACACGAAACAATAGTTAATATATCCCATGCGGGTCTGATGTAATTCGCAGAATATTATTTGCTTTAGCTACTATGATTGTTGTTAAAGAATACCATTTGACCATGTTAACGTAATTAACAGTTACTGAAGTGATAACGATACCTTTGACAGTCTGTTTGGCATTAACGCGATACAACAGAATCGACAGTGTTTTGCCTTTTTGTAGAGTTCAAATTCTTCGCAAATAAAACCGCAGTGATATGGAACCTCAAAACACATGCTAAAATTAACAACGGATTTAAAATAAGAGTAAAGATCAGAATCCAAACAATTTTGGATATAAGTGATGTCGCTGATCAAGATATGAGCCTAATGATGATACCTAAGAATCAGTGTTTGAGAATATTACACATTAAATCTTTTGTTAGCTGTTATCGATTGAAGAGATAAATGACTTTTAAAGAATATTTAAATTGAAAAAACGGACCGACAAAAACTGATCGAACATTTGATATCTCGGCATCGCAATCGGTTCCCAAGATAATGCAATTCTGCATCATTTGACAGCGGACTGTTATCTATTCCCTAAGGGTTCGTTGAATAACAAAACAACAAGATAAATAATAAAAACAAAAGTTCAATTATCTTACACAAAAGAATTGTTTCGTTGAAGTTCAATAATAAAATTCGGAATACTAGACAAATAGAACAAACTAACGAATAACCCAGTTAGTTCGCCATGCTCACTTCTAAGACCAAATGAAACGAGGTTACTCGCAAAAAATGTTAGTTAGAATAGTAACATACTACTTCTTTCTCGAAATCCGGAGCATCATCACAGTCTCCTACTACAAATTCCGAAGCCAACTTACAATTTGGGCATTTCACAAATTTGGAAGATGTTTCCAGAAGTTCAGTTAATGATCCCTCCTATTTAAAAGTTTCCAAACAAAAAAATTTAAGTTAAACCATTTGAAATCCATAGGCACTTTATAGTAAAACTATAATGAAAATAAAAGAAAAACAAAATATAACTAATTAAGGAATAAATATTCAAACACACTAAATATGTTTCAAATTCTTCACGAGATAAAAGTTCTCGAATATCTTGAACAGAGAACTCAGACGACAATGATTTACACTTAAATAAAATGTACAATCTTAAAATACAATCCATGTTTAATGGTTTTATTCCAAATTTGCACAGGTCTAACCAGTTCAAGTATTTAGAAAACATTACATATTTTTATGTTAACATTTACAGTTCAAGTATCTGATTGTATGAACTGATTCACAAGTTCAAAAATTTATAAACTATAACAAATCTTCTTAGTTGGTAAAAAATAAGAATTCAACTCGAAATTGGGTCTTATAAAATGTTAAATAGAAGATGTAATATGATAGTATGTAGGATATTATAGTTTCTGTCGCGGTAAATACAACAACGTAATACAATATTGATACAAACCTGATTGGATTTGATTTTACAGAAAATCTTTTTTCTCAAGCATTCAATACAAGTGAAACTTTCTGACAAATCACGTATGTAAATGTCCTTTGGAATAAAAAACGAACATAAATTTTATGACATTAAGATCACAAAAGCTACTATTAAGACCTCAAGACCAAGCGGGTCTAAATAGTCCACGTTGGTACAGCAGAAAAAGTGCCTGTATTTCCTCTCAAACTACCAAAGAACATCACAAGGTAATAAAATACTAAAATTAACAAGAGAAAAGATTATGAACATCGTTGGCAATTAACAGAATAGTCAAGATAACAAATCATATTACTCATAGAACAAGTTACTTAGAACAACCAAAGACAAAGGCATTCAATTTTTAAAATAGGTATGAAAATTTGTAAAAACTGCACATTACGAAATTTGTGTACACAGAGAGTACGTATTAATAATATAATTGTTACTATGGATTACTCCGTAAAGACCGAAATGTGTAGGAGGGGAATTAGAAACGGATAGGTACCTTCAATTTGGTAATATATTACGTTAACATTCATTACAGCCAATTAACGATGAAATGTAAAATGGAATCGAAGACACTGAGTAGCGATAGAAGTTCGAAAGACTTCACATACATAACGTTGTGAACTGCAGTACTATCGCCAAAATGTTAATTCACGCCGACGAAACAAATTTTCTCCTTTGTACTCAAAGAAATAAAGGAAGAGCACTTTGTAGTCAAAGAGCATATTTAATTAGCAGTTAACGCACACAGGTTGTGTATATTTTGTCCGTTTATTTATACATTAACTATAAATCGTTCGTGACTTTTCCTAGCAACAAAATTGGTGATGACACTTGCAATAGACAATGTACACATCCATATAAACAACAAAACTTTCTGGGATATTACCATTTTTATGATCTAAAGTGCAATTTGTAGTACATTTTTATGGTGGATGCGTACATTCAAAAAGCACTTGAAGAAGAGGCCGTTCGGCCCTAAAAATATGTATTACGAGATATTTTTGTTATTCAGTAGATTTAAGTGCGTCTCGTGGCTCGTAATTGATTTTTGATGCTAATATATTATGTTTACTCAATTTTTTACAAACTAATAGTTTAATGATCTACTGAATGCCTGTTTCACAAAATTGAAACCCATATTACAAAATTGTATGCCCATTCTAAAAATTTGAACGCCTATTTAACAAAATTGAGTGCCCGTTTTACAAAATTGAACGGGAAAAGGTGTACACTGAACTTATGTCCATTTCATTAGAACTATCAATTGATTTGATTGTTTTCATGAACGATACAATGAAGCCACATTAATATATGGTCAACAACTCAGTAATTTAGGTGGGGTCCTTGATCTAATCCTCGATAAGAAAGATTAAATATTAAATTACTACAAATATACACGTACACTTGTATGTATTAACCATTTATTCATCCTGCCAAAAAAATTTCAGCATCAAATTTAGAAGAATCTAGTAGGTTAGAACTGTTTCACATCATATCATAGTTTTATATTCCATCAATCACATATAACATACCGCAATTTTGAAATGATGATATTATCTGATAGTGTCCATTAATCCAGGAATTGTTTATAGATTTATCTTCATGGATTGTGATTTGAGACTTTGTAGGTTCCCGTAATCTCAGTTTTGCTTTTTCTTAGATAAGATTTATTCAAACGTTCTATTTCTTTGATAAGTTGCAGTCTTTTTTAATTAGAAAATGTGATGCGCGTTTTTGCGTTTCATGGTACTGTCTGTTTGAATTATTGAAGTTTTTCTTTTATGTTTATTTCACGTATTCTTGCTTGTGTTTTGTATTTTATATGTTGAACAGTTATATGGCCGATACTTGTATAATATGTTATGCTAATAAAGGGTCGGTGTTGGTGTCTTGACCCGAACGTGTATCATGCCCATATTTACTGTAAATAAACTGCGCACGATTAAAGCATTTGGTATAAGAGATACAGTAACATTGAAAACCTCGAGATTATGATCTTGTGTACACCAGGAACATCTGTATTTTGGCTCTTCATGTGTTTCCTAAATATGGTCAATATCCAAGATTAATTTATTGCAGAAAGAAAGCGCTACGATTTCCATTAATTATAATCTAAATGCTTGTCTACAATTTGTATCTGCTTTAAAATAACTCTTAACGATAAAATGGTAATATTTTCTTTTTAATAGAGAAATTACTCATTTCAGAGATAACACGATTTTCATATACATGTTTTATATTAAATCAACTAAAAGATACAAGGTCTAAATAACAAAAACCTTGAGATCTTCAGCGCTGCACTCAATTCCATTTCTAACATTTTGTAAAACAATTTTCTACTCAGTTAGTTCACTTTCACATGAACAATATAAAAAATAGCTGTTTTTGCTTTCTTTACAAAAAATCTCGAGAGAACACAATCCTTGAGTTGCAATGAAACACTTTAGAATTTCTATGGTAGCAATCGTTTTATCGTCCTGGATAATAATAAACGCAACTTATATTTAAAACCACAAAAAGAATATGTGATTCAAAATACTTTGAGAAAACAGTTAAAACAGTTAAGGATTATACCTGTAAGTGATGAAACACATGTAAAAGATGATCTGTCAAAAAGGCCCAGCAACATAGCCATGAACGATTGGAAGGGGCTAAAATAGAAAAATTATTGTAAAATTAAAATTCATTAAAACATTTGTAAACACTCATTGTTTAAGATATTCTTTTTTGTTGGTCCCTTGTAATTAGATTCTGTGCTCTTTAGAAACCGGATGAAGTCTTCATTTGAGATTTGGAAAACGTATTATATTGATTTTAGATGTCCTACTAATTTATTCTTTAAATATAATTGGTTAGAATATAATTCTCTAATTGGTTTTGTCTTTCGAATTTAGAAATTTACAAATTTATTATTTATTTTACTGAAAATGTATTTGCCATCGTCAGGTAGGTTGGCAGGCCAGGAAAAGGTTAAAGCGGTGAAGTTTATTATCTTAGAAAAATACTATATTAATTGCAGTCGTTGAAATCTAAGAAATATGCTTTGAATATCCAAATTCTATAAAACGGTACATTTTACTTCAATATCTTCAACATTTAGATTAAATGGTTCGCAAATCAAACTTAATCCAACAAGTCTTTTTTTAGATTTGATGCTGAATAATTATATAGTCGCTATATACAAGTTATTGATCCCATTACCAAAAGATAGTTAGATTGGTTTACCAAAATTAGATACATTTGACACGTTTCCTTGAAATTTTCAACAGATGGTTAAGTCAAGTTTACAACAGGTCAATATAAAACAATTTTAGACAAACAAATATTGTTAATCAAAACAAGATATACTTAGTGAACTAGAATAAACAAACTTGAAAACTTGATAAACCCTGCTTTTACAGTATTCAAGATTAATGGATCATCGCGTCTAAGATTCTATTGAATTAAATGTCATCACATAGAAAAACTAGTATGAAAAGTACACATTCTATGATCTCATTTCAAAAACGATATTGTTCTTATAATATAAACTCACGCGACCAAATCCAACAAGAACACAACACTCTCCCATAAGATGATGTTGAAAAGCCAACAAGACGAGCAAAGCCTCCCTGATCGAACGAAAGTCGACCTAGCAGAATAAGGAACAGACAGAAAACCACCTATTGAGATCCTTAAAAAGTATATGATTTGTTTGTCAAGTCTTTTTTTGAACATACAAAATGCCTTCTGCGAATCTTGTGATAAGGAAACAATTCCTGTTTTTTTATTCAGTTAAAATTATGGAAGACGAAATTTCCGAAGATTGGACTTACCAAATATTTCTTCTTAAGAAGACTAATTATATAGTTATTCAATTTCACTATCAGGAATTATCTCTATAAAAAGCAATATCATCGCGGAAAACAACTACATCTTTATCATGTTTTTTCTAATTAAATCATCATTTAACAATCTTGAATCATTCTTCTTTAAAGATTCAATATTATAACAAGGATAAATATTAACCAGTGCAAAAATATGTGAAATGTGCAAATGCGTCGATTTAGGGATATGAACATATTTGACGACAGCATGTTCTCTAATCGCCTTAGTAAATTCAGAACGTGAGAGTCCCCCGGCGAACGAGAGTCCGCTGAACCATAAATGTCGACTTGGAGGACCTCTATTAAAAAATAAACACAAGAGATA
Organism: Minona dolichovesicula; assembly: GCA_036873645.1. NCBI lineage: Eukaryota > Metazoa > Platyhelminthes > Proseriata > Monocelididae > Minona > Minona dolichovesicula. The sequence goes on along the minus strand of JAYJLU010488831.1, from coordinate 13,933 downwards.
TATTAAAAACCAACGGTAATTATTTATAATGCAAAGAGACTTTGCTAAATTAATCATTTAGTCAATATAATCAAAAGAGAAGTTATCACAAAAATCATACCGACGGACTACTAACTAAGTAAATGGCGCTCAATAGTAAAAGAGTAAATGGTGCTCAGTTGATATATTTCAAAATTACGAAATATACAAAACACAAACGGAGTTGGAATCATATTTTGAGATATAAGAATATTTTCGATTCTCTTCAAAGAACTAAAACGCCAATCAATATCTTGAGCAATCGCTGCTGTGGCTAGATGTTCGACAGCAGGGTTTAAAAGTTCGGAAACGCTGCTTCCAGCAAGTGCCTATTGATTGACAAGAATAAATAAATATTTACTAAGTAAACAAACCACTACACTAATACCTGTGGATCTTTGACATTCTACGCTTCATCCCCCGCCAGCTGAGCTAAGGTAACTCCATGACGACTGAGATCATCATCAGACTATGATCGCTCCAATTCCATCAAAGATGATAAAATGGTGTGCATTGAAGGCGACGTCAGAATTGACCTTAAAATATTTATATTTACCAAAAATTCTTTAAAAAATACATTTGAAAATTCAATAAATGAGAATTTCGGCCTATAACAGAAGAGAAATTACTCTAATATTATGTAAAAGCGGTCATCTATAAATTTATTTGTGCCCATAAATACAATGAACATTCCTCCACTAACGAAATATATAATCAAGGAAACGTTTTAGGATGTAACTAACCTTCTAAAACGAAGACGTAGTTCGCCAGTTTTAACGTTCTCAAGTTTTATCTAGCACTCCACAATGTCATTTCTAGTTAATTCGCTCAGATTAATTTCCGTTGAGCCAATGAAATCGTCAGGAGTAAAATTATCAAAATCAAATAAAAGAATTGACATAACAGTATTTTCACTCGAAGGATTGAATTGAAATCCAAAAACCTAAATCATAACGAAATCAATGAATGAATTCACTTGTTAATGAATCAGAGTCTGCTATGTTTCCACGAGAAATTTATGTGGATCCTTTATTAATGTTTCTAATTCTTATAAAAGATCCATATCACAACAACAAAACGGAGAGTGATATAGAATCCGAACACGAATGTAATAGTTATCGATAAACATGAAAACCGGAAATGACAACGCGGAATACAGATAGAACATAGCTCATTCCATCTCGGGTTTAGGTTCCTTTTAATTATTTTACTTTTGGCAGAATTATTTCCCAACGCAAATATGACATACGGATCTGATGAACCTGAAACAAATATTTAGGCATTTGACTCATGCAAGTTTTTGAAAGATAAACGTGTTTTTAAGAATAATCAGATAATGCGATAGCATAATACTAATCTAACGATATAATGAATGTGTCGCTAGGAATTGTAGAACATATCAAAACGGTAAAATTATCATTTTGTTCAATAAATAACAAATCAAATTTAACTTCTAGTAAAAATTGATACAATAATTCACTGCAAAATGCAAAATATAGCAAATATTGGCATTTTATGAAAACATATCTACAAAAATTCTGATATTCAGGCATTGAGAGAGATAAATATTAAACCTGACTAAAAATCTGCTTTTTGTAGATTCCGTGCTTCGATAAGTTCTATGATTACAATATCTCCGAATTGTAAAAAGGACGATACGAGATCTTCGTTGCTAGTAATACCATTGTGATTCGGCAGAGTCCTGAAAAATTAAATCACACTATTTATTTCCGTTGAAATATACTCGCACAGGTAGAGTTCCGCTGATACACGAATGGAGTTGTTTCAGATTTAACAATAACAGTAAAGTCTTGATAACTAGACCCGATTTTTACGTCTGGAATTAAAAAAGAGGATGAGTGTTTTCCTATAAAGAACACAGTTCTCTTGTTCTCTAATAGAGGCCCTTACTACTTCTCGCAGCGTGTTAATTTTTGACTAATCTGTTTGATTTGGTTATCGTATGTTTTTGAAACAAATTTAAAAAAATATTTTCTTAAAAGTGCGATGGTCCTTTTACCGATAGTGATGGTTCCACATAATACGTATGGAGGTATTGTTATCAAGACATTACTGTATTATTTCATTATCTGTGTCATTAACACGCATCAATAACGATAATCATCCTCTTCCAGAATATATCATAGCGATTACACACTCTGTGTTTGAAGGAGAAACTTTAGATCGAACTTTTGAAGCGTTGAAAGATGGTGATGATGAACTGATAACTTCAGATATGAATAATTGAATGCTACACTCTTTATGGAAATTATAAGAATCTGAAAACAACAATGAGTTACGATACCTTTTAGACAAAAAACATTTTTGTGTAATTTTGTCAGTTCTATTATTTTTGTTTCCATGAAAGCATTTTGACAAAAAAACGCAAAATCTATGTGTACCAATTTATTGTAGTTATCAAAAATTTCCAAAAAATTAGTAATAAAATAAAGCAAGCATATTCAATGACAAACGAAGAAATCTATAAAACCCCATAAATGAATAAGTTAGACAGTCACAGAATAACTTCTTTAAGATAACCTCAAACAAACCCAGAGTATTTAATTTTTTAGAACACGACCAGCAAATATCAATCTTTGGCAGGTAGTAGGAAACCCCTCCTTGCATGCAATTAATAATTTTAAATCTTTTATCGAAGAATTTGTTGAGATATCGACGGCCAAGGTTTGCCCAGAAATAAACTTTATGAACAGTAGAACCATTTTGAGGATACTAAGCAAAAGTAATAGGTTTATTTATGTTCTGTTATTTTGAATTTATATTAGATTTATGTTAAACGATACATAAAAATGTGAAATTTAAATAAGTTAATGTTAATTTTAGTTAAACTTTAAGCTACATTATGAATAATTCTATTGAGCATATTTTAGAGGGAATCAAATATTTGATCGAAATCATTAATTACAGACATAATCAAATAATCGGATCGCTTTATTTGTTTTGTCAGTGTCTTTTTTGAAAATGTTATGGTGAAATTTTTAAACTACGTAATTACAATATAAAAATCGACAATGATAACAAACATAGTGTTTCTTATTCGTGTATAAAATACAGAGAGTTCTTGCATTTCAGGGCATGTCACAATCATTACATTTTGTTTAAGTTTATTTAATTCTCGGTCTATTGCAGAACATGTTATAAAGAAATCTCTGCATGAGGTGCTTACAATTATGTTCACAACTGTATTTCCTGAAAGCTTTGCAGCCCACACAAAGGGAGTTAGGGATCTCTGCACATTACAACCAAAAAAGTTGCTAGGTATATCTGTAGCCTTAGATATTAAGTGATCACCCATTGTAGCTCTATAAACGTTCAAATATTACAAATGTCATTGTACCGAGCAGTTAATATTTTCAAAAGTGCTCCACGATGCCCACGAAACAACTTAGGAGAACAATCTTTAGTTTCAATTATCATATATAGAATTAAAATATATTTCAAACGACTTTAAGATTCCCTAAATATATAACGAATATTGTCACACAGCAAACAAAAGTGTATTAAGTAGACAAATTTTATGCCATTGCAGTAATAAATTTACAAACATAAATGATAATTGCATCTATTTGTTTGGTATGCTTTGTTTTTTCTTAGATTACATATGAGTAAACTACATATATGATTACATAAATGATTCCTACAAAGCAATTCTTTGAGGATTTTTGTGTGGGTAATCTTAAGAATAGATCTATTTGATGAAAACAAAGTGGGTAATTTAGTTTGTAAACAAAGTTAGCAGTGAACACTGCGATTTCGTGTTAGTTCTAAATTCGTACAGCAAATACATTCAGTAACACGTGGTAGAGCAGACCTCAAACGTGCCCTGTTTGTTTTGAAAAATTCGATGCCCTAAAATTGAGAGAATGTAAAAATATATTTATAGTGAACAAAGTGTAGAATGATCTCTAGAGAATTTTTATCTATAAATCAGTAGCACCCGACAATAAATATTAAATCGGTTCGGATCTACATTTCAAATAACTTTGATTTACATTATTTAAATTTCATCAACAAATTCTAAATAAATACTAACATCAATGCAAAAGATGTGTGCCGAATATTTAACTATTCTTCCTTTGTTTGGTGGTGCTTTTTGGTTGTTCGAGTTAAATAACATCAGTGCAAATTGTTGATTAAGCCAAAATAGCTGTGAAATAACCTGTTTGCATTCCTTTTTGAACATGCAATTATTTATTTGTTTGTTAGCATTATATTTTTCCATCACGTAACACTTTAATTCGCTTTAGAATCCACAAGCTGGGTGACAATGTTCAAAACAATTCTGAAGGTCCCTAACTTATTGTAGCAATAAATATTAAATTTAGAATTAAATTTTTTGTTTTACAAGATCAGCAACAATATTTAGGCAAATGGCCTTTTGCCATTGGGAGGCTTTACTGATATGCAAAACGTTGGTCAGCAAGATATGTAAGAGTTACATCATAAACTGTTCCAGCATATTGAAATGCATTGAAGAACACAAATACAATTAGATTGTAACTTTTCAAAACTATAGTGTAAAAAATTCTAAATTCTTGTTCAAACGTTAGCAGGTTTCAAAAAGGTTGCGAACTAACACGATAGACCAATCAAAAATACTATTCGTTATTTAAAAAATCAATACTATTTGAAAGTATTCCATTGAAAATCAAAAATGAGAAACGATTTTAGAAAACATGGCCAGAATAACATTTATTTTAGTTATTTATTTAGCATGATATCTATAAAAACTTCCTTATTAGGATGCCGGTTACAAACACTAGACCTACCAAATGACAATGAATCAAAAGTTCTATACAGCTGGAAATATTATGAATTATGTTTATTATACAAAATATGGTCTTGTTTTATACTTGGTATTGAAAAATACTCTTTATTTAATCACCACTTTGATTCCATTCTTATCCTAAAATACTCAAAATATGATATAAAAATAAAACATTAGACTCTCATTTTCAATCCCATGTTGACAAAAATTAGTAGACATAGCAAATATTGCAAATATGTAGAAGCAATCAAAGATGTAAAATATTTATAATATTCAAATTATGATATATGTATAAATATGCAAATATTATCGAAAAGATGAAATTTCTTCTAATGGTCTGTATTTTGGAAGGAACTGAAGTTAATTATACCGTATGCTACGGGTACTCAAGTAATAATGTACAATCAAACATCTATGAGACAAATACCGAGTTTGTCAAGTTCAAAAAAATGATTGGTTCTATATAGCGTAGAAATGCTGTATACATTACAGAATAATATTCTCAGAACAAAAAAACTCGGAAATCTGGCAGAAATGCTTGATGATTAGATGGATAATGTCCTATGACTGTTTATATATAGCAGGAAAAGTTGTGAGTTATCAAAATCGCATTTTGTTATCAAATATAATGTTATACAACCAATAAAACATGTTTTCTTTCTGACTTATAATAAATGTTCTGATGCAAAAGTTTAAAGTTTTTAATTTTGTTAAATCTTTGTTGTTTTTTGAAGAACAATCAACATTTAAGTAAAGTTAGTATTAACAAAACTATATAGATTTATCACATGTATTTCCAATATATCTACTGAAAAATGTTTGAGTTATAAATGATTTGGCTAGTTATATATTTCTTATTAGTCGGTATTGCAAAAAGCCGCAAAGTCACAAAACAAGGTCAGCAAATTAAACGTGTTTCAACAAAAGAAATCGCTACATTGTGTTTTGATGTTTGAATAATTGTCAAAAAGAGACAATAAAAATTGGTCCAGACGACATTTACAATATAGACGAAAGTGCATTTTATGTTGACATGGCTTTTCCATGAACGTTCTTTTATCTAATATCGTGATTGCCGTTGCACAAAAAGGTTAGATGGATGATACTATTATGTCGGGTTACAAAGACAATATTCTTCACTTGCGGGGACCACATTTTTATCGGAAACCCGGATTAATGATTTACGATATGTATGGGACACACGTAAAGTCAGTAAATCCTTCAAAGAAAAGATTCAATCTCTCGACAATTTTCATTCCACCAAAGCTTACATCTTTAGTTCTACGAGTTGACGTTCTGTTTCTGGTTTTTTCAACAATAATTTACAAGTAAATAAGTACGAATGGTTTAATAATGGGGAAATGCTCATTACTGCGAACGGTAATTAAAAGAAGCCGTCATACCTAAAGATTTTGGACATGGTCTCAAACCTTGTAAAAAAATTTTGCTCAGGTTTCCATAGCATTTTCCTGTTGTTGAGTAATGCTAGATGGCAACAACTTTGTTTTGACCAACCCTCATAATAGTTTGCAAAAGGTGTTAGAAACTGATATCAGAGAAACACTTGTGCTGCCATCAGATAATGAATCTGATAGCAAATATAAGGTTGTTGAAATTGGGGACAAAATATTGGAGTGATATTACAGATTCGTTTGTTTGTGAACGTTATTGACTGATACCTAGTTTATGTGAAAGCCAGCTTATGAGGCCATACCCGGTTATATGGGCATGGCGTTTTAAATGGGATTAATACTTTGGCGCCTGAATGGCTATAAGGCCATACATAGCCTTATAAGCGGGTAAATTGGCTAGATATAATTTCAGCCTAGGAATTTCTGGACAAATAATCTGAAAATCAAGCATTTACTTACTAGAAATCCTAATATTCTACAATAAAATGTGTATGCGTAGTTACAGATTTGAACTGAATGTCTTACCAAACAGTTATTCACTGTCAAAGTAAAATAAAATAGTAAATGCAACCTGATTCATTTACATCTGCAATCTAAATAGAATAAATTTTTCTAAATAAAGGACAATATTGAACAGATTGTTATCATTCTAATTATTTGATAAGTCACATTTATTCAAAATTGACATATTTTATAACGAAACTGCTACAAGAAATTTTTAAAGGCCTCCACAGTCGCCATAACTATAATGCTAAATTTTAAACATTACCAAGTGGAAGCATAATACGGTTCAAAGGATCATTACAGCGGGAGTAGGAATAAAAATACGCAATATTTCTTTGAAAAGAGATCATGGAAATTTTTTGTTTTCAAAAACACCAATGTCGTTTTACAACATAGTTTTTTTTTCAAATGACACTAATTATTGTGACTCTATATAAATCATCAAGATATACAGCAATATTTTGTGGAAAGATATCAGTTAAAAAAATATGCATATCTTACTTCTTGGGTTTGTGGAGTTTTTCTGTTTACCAAATGACATTATTTTAGATTAAGTTTGTGTCCGACCCAAAATCTTGTAAACTTGTATGTGTTTACTTTAATGCTGTATTGAACACCATTTTAAATATCAAGGCGCATAAATTTTGCCCCGCTGTAAATTTCACAAGAATCTGGCAGATATCAAACTGACAAAAGATATTATCCCAACTAAATTCTGGCTTGGCAATTGATGGACTTTAATCTGCTTTTAAAAAACATATAAACGGTGTTATTTATTTACAGCATGTCACATCTGCGGCATATAGAACTTCCGGATTAATACACAACATCGAAATTGCCAAATTATTAGGAAAATATTAGATTACAATGTGTAAATTCTTCTCAGCAAATAGTCTTATGCAAAACATGTTGGTCAAACTATTAATAACGTGATTTGATTAAACAAAAAAGTCTGAAAATTTGAAGCAAAATATCAGTACAAATAATTTATCGGGGCCCAACCCAAACCATAAAGTATTCAAAAAACAAAACAATAGATGTCATGTCCGCGTTTAATTCCCATATCGATAAGGCTAAAATTAACAAAATATATACATCAATTTGTATTTCTTGAGACATGTCATACATCAATATTTCCACTATAGGGCAAAACAACCCAAAACGTTACAGTCGTCAATTACACCGTAAATCATATTTCTCTGTTTCCTATAAATCTACCAATATGATTTAGATAAAAGAGGATGATAATGATATCTTGACTTGCAATTTGCACCTTTTGAAATTCAAAATATCCGTGAAGTTTACTAGATTGATTAGGCAACTTGTTGGATTATACAAGAACATTCATCAATCTGTTGACTGCATATATTTTCAACATTGTTCAAGTTGAGATCAGCGACTGTAAAACCTTTTGTTAATGGGTCAAAGATCTTTACAGTGCCCTCTTAAAAGTATTCCGAAAGAAACTTTGAGTATTTTTAAACAAGCAAAACAACAAGTTTACAATTCAAAATTATATCAAAAATAGTTTTAATTGAAAAATGTTGACACATATACAAAATTAAAAACAATTAATCATTCGTCTCCCATTCTCGCTATTCGTACTGTCTGGGAACCTACAGAGGTTTTAAATATGACTTAGAGCTACACGAATTTACAAAGTATTCTTCTTTTTTCGAATGAAAATGGAAATTAGCCAAGTCAACAGATCCTCGGACTTTTTTCTTGTTCAAATCATGATAATGTATAACCGGTTTCTATTTTCCGGAGTCGTTTTGTACAAAGTTAATAGCGCAACACTTAATTTTAATAACTTGCCAGCAATAATGGTCGCGCAATAAACCTTCGGTTGATTGCCAACCTAGATGGGGACCACCTGTCCTAAAGTTATAAAAAACCGATAACCTCCAAAATATTCTTTAAATAATTAAAAACAATTTAGATGAAATATAATTTAATCGTCTCGAACGTAATAGTAATTGATAATATCAAAAAACATCAGAACAAAATATCAACAAATTGCATAGTTTATAAATAAAAATTGTCACGCATGCCCTTTTTATAGAAAACTCCAAATTAAATTCTTTTCACTGTTTAGCCTATCTCTACATTTGTATATTAATACTAAAATGTGTTTTAAAATTTATATATGCATTAGTTACAAATTTTCTCTTGTATTATATTTTATCCGCTGTAATCATTAATATGATTTATAATTTTGATAATTAAATTCAAAAAAAAACCTAAAAGCAATCAAAATATAAGGGTCACGCCGTCAAAACCTTAATAAGTAGTTATGAGCATACCAAATTCCCTAAACACCGTTGTCAAAAATCATATTAAAATCATTAGAATGTTTTCTGCCTTCTAAATCACCAATAGGGCACACCGGCAGACTATCTAGAAATTCGGGTCCCTTTTCTTGATAAAATCGAACTAAGTGGCGCATTTCTCCATCTTCCTCGTCACCGGGCCGTGTTAATCGCTATTGACCAAAAACCGTAAGCGCGTTGTGATCCTAACATAATTTGTGCGTCTCAAAATAATGAAAAGGAAATTCATATTAAGAATATTCTCAAGAGAGGGAATTTCTATTATCTTCACAATGCTAATAATAATAGTTCCAAATTATGATTCCAGTTAAACATAACGGATTTTTGTGAGTTTTTACTAATAAAAATGTAAATTATTTGACAACTAGTCGTTACCATAGGTTATATATTTCGAAATTTTAGATCCGACAAATTATATTGTTCTGTTTCTAAAGCGATACATAATAAATAGAAGAACCTTGATATAAACGATAGAGGCAGTTGATTGGTTGAAGAAACTAGGAGTGACTGCCCACGCGTTAATTGATGTGCGGAAGGTGTTTAGATATGATCGAAAGTTAATAAAAATATGATTATCGCTTTCAACATAAAAAACATCAGATAAGTTAAACTGTTGCATAACATGTTCGATTAGGTACATTCGAAGCGATGTCAGAAGCCTAGAACAGATACATATATACGATAAAAATCTGAGTAGCGCAATACGCGCGCGAAACAGTAACGTCGCTGTATTCATTTCAGATTTGATGTTTAGTTAAGATCATCTTGATCACGAGATTTTTGCGGGTTTTATTAGTGATAAAAAACTATTTCTTTGGAGTCTCGACGACATTGGTGTTGATAAGATTTCAATTAAATGAGCAAACATTATATTCAACAATCAAAAAACAAAACTCAATTATCTAATATCAAGAAGGTAATTTATACAGAAATACACGCTGTATCATCTAGTTACCAATCTAAACACCACTGTTCTATTACTCAGTTTCATACATTGAAATATTTTAAAAGTTTGATCATTTAAATTCATCGTTGCATTATTGGCTAATGACTACTCATTATACATAATTTCATCTCAAAATTGAAAAACCTGAGAATAATACATAGATTTATTTAACGATAGATAAAATAAATCTTTTCTAGCCAATTTTAAGTGATAAGTAAACAACCCTTCAGTGCTTACATACACAACATTCCTACCAATCTGCTTTATTATAATAAAACTTCCAGAAATATGTTTACCGTTTTTTATATTACAAATTGAGAAATATTGTGTTGTTTGTTAAAACCAAATAAGGAGAACACAACCAAGAAATGAAGTAGATTCGCATTGTAAAAAGTAATATTTGGTAAAAACTGTTTGAAAAACTCAAGTAATCTCACCAAAATCCACGAAAATGTATCTCACGTTTCCTATAATATTCCTAATATTCGCGTGAGTAATGCAGATCTTCGAGATAAACGGGAATTAAATCTAAACTTTCTATTCCGCCAATGGGACCAATTTCAGAATAACTTCTGATAAACTTGTCCAACTCAGTTCGATTGCCAGCAAAATATATGTCACAATCAGAATTGGGGTTCTAGCACCGTGCCTGAGCGATTGAATGAATTACAAAGGATGGAATTTTCCCAATGTAAATAAATAATATTGTGCATCTTTCCAACAAATCTGGGCCTTTTAAACATTGTCGAATTAGAGGTTAAAGTAAGAGATATTAGCGGATTACAAAAGTGAAGCAATTTAAGAATTTAAAAATTATTTGGTAATTTAATTTATGGATTAAATATTAGTATTTGATATGAATACTTTTAATACAGTTATTGAAAAATTGAATGGTAAATGGACTAGTGTTAAATACAAATTTTATACAATCGAAGGAGTATGTGGCCCTCATATTTTAAAAATCACACCAAAAATTTAGATCTCAAAAATAAAACTAAATATTTTTTAATAAAATAAAAGTTATGGTAATGTTGTTGTTTCTATCCAGAGGCTCTGCAACATGGTATCCTGCAACAATGATGCATAAATCTGGAATCAGAGCCTTCCAAAAAAAATTTCGGAATTATTTCACACAAGCACTCAGAATTGAAGTAATATAAAAACGAATTAACGATAGTCCATCGTTGTGTCAGCTCTATCTCTGTATCCTTTAAAATCTTTTCTATTGTAACTCTATTTAACTGAATTACTCAAATACTTTGTTTAAAAGTTAATGATAAGCGCAACAAAAACAAACGAATTGCGGCAAGATTTGGTCTGGATTCCGCGAGAGATGACCTGATATAATAATAGTACAAATTATTTAAAATCCAAAAATTGAAGTGTCCAAACACTGTCTATTTAAAATTCTAAATTCTTGGAATTAGAAACATAAAATCTAGATTGTTCGCTCGTCAACGATAATTAACAAATGAGTCTTGCAGATCTCAGCTGGCTGAATTTTTTTGTGTGGCATCTTTTGAAATGCGCGATGGTATCAATTTTAGCGCGTCCAAAAAAAAAGACAAATCAGGATTGTGTGATTTATTTGAATAATGATTTGAGACTATTATAATCAATTTAAACGTGCAATCAGAAATAATATAAAAAGATTAATTCATGTAAACTGAACACAACTCACAGCATTTCGCCTTAAGGATCAGCAGAAAATACTCTCTTTCGAAATACGTAATATATAGAGTTAGCATTGCTCAGTGTTAAAAGCAAATATATACAGGAAGCGACAAATGCTGCAATCATAAAAAAACAAAGGGGACGTAAAGAACCAACCCTTGAGCGTTCGCAATTTCTCTACTCATCCAATATACATCAAAATATACGCTATTTATAGAATATTAAGAATTCAATTATCTGGACATGCTTAGTCCATTTAAGATGAACAACATGAATTACCCGCATAGATTTTAAGATTAAGATACATATTATCTGGACATGTAAAGGTTATCATTTATATAGAGTCAACTAATAATTCTACAATTTTTTGGATATATCCGATTAATCAAACGTTAATTCTAAAAACTGCAATGATAAATAAAATAGATTAGACGATAACTAAACAAATATGGGATGCTAAAAAGACATGCCAAAACTAAGCCATTTTCACAGAAAATTGCACCAATTTACAGAATAAATCTGACATGTATATACAATTAGGAAAACCTTATAAATAAGGCTCTTTTGCCCCACTGAAACGTAGTTGGTTGTTCATTTTGTGCATCTGCTTTGTAAAATATATGCAATTAACGTAAATTGATTCATAACATGGCATCTCGTCAGATTCGTATAATCCTGTGTCAAGAGGCTAACACATGACATCACCTTGATAGGGAACTTTCCATAACCTCCGGATTTATACATGACATCAATATTACCAAATTTCGTAACCTCAGCAATTAGCCTTATGCAAAACAAGTTTGTGTGACTATTAGATAAAGTGTCATAATTAAACGAAAAATTTTAAGAGCATCCAAACCACACATGGCTCTGAATTTCATCCTCAGGGTTTCCAAAAACGTTCCACGTAGTTCGTATGTGATAGAGTTACTGGTGCAAAAAACCCGAACAACTATATTTCAATAATCGGTTGCAATGTCTCCAAATGTTAGTTTGGGTTTATTTTTAAGAACACAATACTCGTGGAATTGCTATCAATTCTCTGGTTTTCTATAGAAAATTGGCTAAACTAGACCACCGACAACCAACAAATATCGTTCAAATTAACAATAATCCGAAATTGAGAGTTCTGAGTTCTTAACACATCAGAATTAAAGGGGTTTGTGTGACCACCAGAAAAGCCCGATGGTCTATTAAACGGCATGCACATCGTGCTTCGCCAACAACCATTATGCCGATCTAGGTTAACTGGAAATATAGATAGTCCACGTACGTCGCACCGATTGAACGGATTTGAAGGTGCTAGACTGCTGATCTAAGCAGTCTTACCGGTGAGCCATCATTCCTAAAACCCTAAAGTTAAAGCAAACTAGGCTTTGTAATACCTAAACATTGGTGGTTATGACAAACCGTGTTCTGTGATACTATTTTTACTTACTTAATTATAGGTCTCTTTTGTACTTGGTGACAAAATAGTGTCCTGTGTGCTTATTTTGTATAAAATTGACCCAACAAATAAAATTGATTTTCAATGCCCTAAAACTTGAAAAATTGACTTTATTGACCTATGCATTGACTTGATTGACTTGTGTTTTTTTGGTAATAGACTTATTAAATGGGATGAATCAAAACAGTATGAGGTATATATGGGAGTTTTATGGGAAGCATTAAGAGTATTGATATATTAATATTATTTGTAAATAAAGTGTTAATGTATAATTTTCCAAGCCCATCATGTCTAGGCGATCCTTAGAAAAAACAGTTTATGTTTAAGATTTCATAGTATTGTGGAAATAAGGATTCCGAGAGTTTTAATTAATTTCCAAGCTAAATATATGGGAATAGGGCCATTGTGTTCGTTTTGCCCTGAAAGGCCTTTAAAATACCTTCCATCGCATCAATCATCACAATGATCTTGTGGTATAAAATATCTAAACCATTAATTTCGCTTATTTGACGGATGTTAATCTATAAATTTCCCTTATAAACTACACTAATTAAAGTTCTATTAATGATATTAATGAGAAGATGGATCGGATTTCCTCTGAACCTAACATTTAGCTGAAACCAGCCATTTATAACAACATTTCAAACACTATTAGTTTTCCATTATCACAAAATAAGCAACATGAAAAGGATTGCACTAATGTGACGGAGCAACATTGGAAACTTCAGGTACAAGTTTTGTTAAAATGCCCGCTATAATTACAAGACAACAATACAGTTATGACTTAAATTGCACAGCATATAAAAAGGT
>JAYJLU010486609.1:0-12674 GCA_036873645.1 Minona dolichovesicula | reverse complement strand
GTTTATTTGGTTCCTATGATGGCCCCTATGATGTAATATATTTGCGTCTGTCAAATGTAAATAAAGCTTATTATTATGATAATAGAAATACATGATATAGGCATTAAGATTTATAAGGTAAGATATAAATAGGTAAAATAAAGATATAATATATTGAAATACAGTGTTATAATAAGTATAATATAGAAACGGGTGCGCGCGACAATAATTAGTGAATTAATAAAAAATGAATTTTTCAGGGCCTAAAAATATTGCTACATCAGGGTCTTACTTAAAGATAGTATCTATAGATAGAATAATCTAGTCCTGACTTACATATTCCCCCAAAAGTCACTTAAATTAGCAATACGTCATAAAACTTTGTTTTAAGTTTTAATACCAACAAATAATTCTTTTGGAAAACAATATCGCAGTAATTATACCGTTAATTTTTGTTTAATAATGCTAAAATGCCCTAAATAATTAATTAACGTCTTTTTCAGTTATCGCACCTTCGAATGTCAATTTAAAAGCTTACAATCACGAATCCCATATATTGTTCATAGCATGAATAATAAATCAAAGTTTAAAATAATGTAAGTAAATGTATATTTATTAAATAGAAATGGGAATCGAGAATACATTGCATGAATTAAATAAATAAGGATAAAGAGTATCAAACCATAATTATTAATGAGACTGGTAAAAATGTGGAATGTAGATTGTCTTCTATTAGAATGAGAAAATTCAACTATATAATTGTTATTTTTACGTGGGATAATGCTATGAAGAGGATGATTTAAAAAAAATTAACGACTACATTGCGATGTAAAAAATGTTCCTAAAATCATATATCATAATCAATGGGAATTCATATGTTCACTATATGGTAAGATGCATGTCGCAGAGCCAAACAACAGCGTTTATTTACTCTTCAACTGATTATAATCGGTGAAAGTTCTTTCAAGGGTTCAAGCGGGAAATCAATACATAAAGTGAAAAAATCCATAACTCACAGAATTTAATTTAATTTAATAAAAGCATAAAACAAATATTACAAAATAGTAAGTCTTCATTTACCAACGGCAAGATAAAAGTTTGTTATGATAATATTCCAAGATACAGAATATAATTAAGGAGTACATATAGAATATTGTAAAATCAAATATATATTTTATATAAAATGCATATACTGAAGTAATTTTAAAACTTAAGAACTTCAAAAATATTGAACACTCAAACATTTAAAATCTCTGGATATCTGAAAATGCTGTAAAATCTCTGGAAAAGTTCTAAATCAACAGTCACTAATGAAGCCACACTATATCAGGGTTGTGCAGATTGCATACGTAAGTCTTGAGATTGTGATGCAGAAACCATCATGACATCTTCCGTATCCTGTACACACATTTTTACCTCTAAAGCGCACAAAAGCAAATATAAAAACATAATGAAATCTGCGCAAAATATATTAGAAAATAAACACATAAATATATTAGAAATAAAACACAAAATAGATCTGTTGTAGCTGTTTTGAAAATCTATATCTGTAGTTGTCACTGTGATAAATTGATGAAAATCCTTTTATATGAGCGGAAGGGAAAATATAATTTAGATTTTATAGACAAAACAAACGCTCTTCATTAACTGGGGTATATTTAAGGAGGAAGGGAGATTACACAAATAATGAAGTCGATTGCTTAAAGAAACACATGTACGATAGTCTTTGACGAACACTTTTCTCAAAAAAGAGCTTAGTCTTACAGGAATATGGGTCTCATAACTTTTAAACTTTTAAAACCAAGCTGTTATCAATAAAACTTTAGAAGAAAAAATACCAAATTTAATGACTATCAGTGGCATCACATTCCTTCAAGACTCGTGTTCCACAGACAAAATCTAAGAGGAGATACATACTATCAATTGTTTACTATCTGATCAACACAATAAGCAATATTTGTCAGCTGTGGCGGATTAAAACCATCGATATACATTTCAATATTTTGAGAGTCAAAACTCTACGTAATTGTACTTATAACGGTACCTATTTTTAATGTAAACATTTCAATAAAAAACGAGCCACAGAAGATTCTCCCTCTCCAAAAATATAATTTCATAGAATTGATCGGGAAAAATTCGGAACTTTGGAACAAAACAAGCCAATGAGAACGGTGGGACACTCGTTAACACTTCTCAGTTACTTATTATGAATTTAATGCGCATCCCATTAGGTCTAAAATGAATCTAATCTATCTAATCATAGTGATTTCACCAAAATTTAAAATCTCCATTTATTCGCTCACCATCAGGTACTGTGGAACTGTCATCCATTTTATTTGGCAAAACTAATTTGAGATAAGGATGATTTTCATCGACCAAATCGAGGGACTTCATGTCGTTCTTAATCTGTCTGAAATAGCGTACGAACAACAAACCATCGCCAGAAACGAGTCGACAATCAACTAATAGTCCACCAGCTAGCTTGTACAATAGAATTCTGAAATTCGTCGCTTGCTCCTTGTCTTTTATTTCAACCTGAAAGGACAAACATTAAAGAGAAAAATGAAGATAGCTTTTAAAACTAACGAATGCATTACAATAATACATGATATGTATTTATAAATAAATATGCCTTTAAAATGTCTAAATCTCCCTTACATAAATATTACTATCACCTTTAATAGCAAAGCGCAGTAATTTAAATTGATTAAGTATGCATTGAATTGCGGAGATTGTGTGCTCTGGAGAGCATCTGGAGAAGAATCGGGTCATCCTCTTCATGACGGTGCTGATATGCAAACCAGATTGAGAACAATCTACAGATTCATCACTTCCCTGAAATAAAGAAATAGTACATCGTTTCATAATATTTCAGGTGTTATTGCTGATCTGTCACTCAGCAACGCAACTACACACACAGCGTCAATCTCACACTAAATTTGCAGCCCAAAAGAGGGGGAGACGACTAGATACTCAAAATTGATTAGGTTAAGATCATAACTTAACGATTTCATGCTCATGAAATGAAATAACTATCATTGATTCAATGCAATTCAACTCAATAATCAAGAATGACTCTTATACCGTCAGGAATGTCTGTGGATACCAGTAGTTTAACACCTTTCCTGTTTTAAGTGAACCAAGTATGGCTCTATATGGCGGATTCTTGTAGTACATGCTTATAACATTATCTAAATAGACAAGAAGCAGAGACCAGCATGGCCGAGATATTGAATTTGAAAATAGTCTAGCCAGAGAGATGAAATCACAGTATTTATGCAGTGCAGCTTCTAAAAATCGATAATACGAGTACTAATTGCCTCCTATCAGGGAATCCTAATATGGCTCGCTGGGATTCCCTGCTTCTATATTCACTAATATAGAAAGATGCTAAAATCGACTTCTTTATATCCCAAAACTGACAACCGATATCTTAATTATTCTTTCTGTATATTTAAGATCATGAAGAGAGATTGTACAAATATTATAGCGTATTTTGTCAATTAATGAAATCAGTTTGCTTTATAAATATGTTTACATATTTGGCATTGTAGTCAAAATCTCGAATCCTTATTTAATATACATATTTTCTTCATATAGCTAATTTTCTTCATATATTTCATTCAACAATCCTAACTCGTCAACATTTGTACAAATACCATTTGGATAATTTTGATTAAATGTAAAATCTACCTGTATCAGCATACTATCAGGACGACAAGGCTGCGAATAAGACAAGTCCATGCTTTCCAATGATGCGTTTCCAGGTTGTGTCAACCGGAGAAGTTCAACAGGCTGGCTGCTCGATACTAAAATGAATGAAAAAGCATTACAATTACATACGATAAGGCGGAAGTTATTAAATCTGAATGTAAACCGGTAGAGTTTGTTCTGAATGTCACAAGTGGCTGGGAAAGCAATAAAGAACTCGAAAAAGAATCAGGTAAAGTAAGAGAAATACATTTTGACACACTTTTCAATAGAATGGATAATTTAGAAGTCTGGTTAAGCAGTTCTGGATGGAAAAGCCTTATTACATTGAGATCATATAGTATGGTAAGTCACTGAGACAATTAAAAAAATGAAGCCACTATAACGGATTTTATAAACAGCACAATTTCAAACAAAGATTTTTAAAAAACGACGAAGTTATGAAACATACTCTATTACATATTTCAAAGATCATGCTCTTTCAGTATGTGCTTTAGAAAGAATAAAATGATATAGGTCCGCATGGACACAAAAGTTAATAGAAATTCTATGCATAAAGATCATACGCCGTTACAAAAAAAATTTCATTAGTAAAAACATTAGGAATTAAATATTACAACCAAGCAAACCTGATTCATATTTGGGAAGACTGATATCATTTCTTAAGCCACATTCCCCTTTAGGTGGAGCTACTGGAGCCAATGCCCCCTTAATACCTCTTTTATACCAATTATGAGCAACTATCGTTTTATACGTCAATCGATTAGCCACACAATATGCCAAACCGGCCACTAAAAAATTTAGAAGATCGGGCGGGAGACGATTAAAGGGCAGAGCATCAAAATTTCGTCTGTACCAATGAACATAACTCGAATCAGTGATGGTGGGTTTATGCCAACAACGTTCTCCTGTAACCATGGTCATCAACGTGATATTTAGAGAGAACAAATCCGCAGGAGGGCCAAGGTAGGGCCTAAATAATTAGCAATACATTTTATCAGACAATAGCTATATAGATATTCACATAGGGTACTAAACACCTAATTCTTCACAGGAAAAAATAAATGCATTGCTATCCATTATTGTTTCTTAATATATATAATAGGAAGGAACTTCTAAAAACTTACATATTGGAAAAAACTTCAGGAGCTGAATAGTTAATGGTGCCCTTCATACCAGTGATATAAGGATTCTTTCTTATATCTGATGCCCATCCAAAATCAATTAATTTGGCATGATTTCTCTTAGTTAGCATGATATTTTCAGGTTTAACATCCAGATGGGCAATGTTTCGTTGGTGAAGGAAATTCAATGCATCCAGAATCTTAAAATATTAATATCTAATATTAGAAATTAATCATGGATCAGATGATTGTATATATAAAATAGTGAATTAGTCTTACTTGAGCATAATAGACAAAGGCTTCCTGTATTCTGAGACCAATACCTATTGGAATTTGTTCAAACAATTCACCACCAGTTAACAATTCCATGAAAATAACACAATTATTTAGTGTATTTCTTACACCGTAAACAGTACAAATATGAGGATGGGAAAGATTGCGCTGAATATCAGCCTCTTGTTTGGTTCCTAATCGAATTTTATTGGGATCTGAAGAATTTTTAGTTGATACAATTTTAGCAGCCAACATATCTTTATTTTTTGTATTGTAAATTAGGTAGACTTGACCCATTGCACCTTCAGCCAGACAATGTGTTAAAATGTAATCAGGTGGCAAAACTAAGCTTATTTCATTTTTGAATTCCTAGAAAACATGAACAGAAAGATTAAGTGATATCAATGAATTTTCAACTATGTACATATACAGTAATTCAAAAATAATTATTATAAATATAAGACTTGGATCTGATAACAATCATAATATAGCTATGAATTGATATTACAAAGTCACTGATTACCGACATTAGGTAATGCAGTAATACAAATGATGGATTTGATATATATATTTTATTCCACTGCTTGCACAAGTGTGCAGTGCAGAGTAGGAAACATCGTTACATCTGAATTAAAGGTTGATTGATGTACAAGATGGAGAAGTTGTCAATAGCTCTTACAGGATTGTCCTATATAGACATGATACATCACGAATATGTAGTTTAAAACCCTGGGTGCCGAAAGGACTTTTCGCCAAATGCTGTCCTACATCGCTGAGTTGCCACGTCGCCTCTTGCAATGCTTCTTGTCATTCTTGCCTCTTACGTGTTAGCTGCTCTTGTGGTGTGGTTGTCGGTAACATGTGATGTAGAGCCTCAGGATATCCAGTCCCCCCAAACTTTTTTGCAGATAGTCTCAAGTTTTGACCAGCCCAGATGCACCATTTTGCACATACACTTCTGTCCTTGCCACAGCTTTATAACCCAGATCGAGTAGGGCATTTGATTCTTGTGAGGCGTCGTCTAATATGGTTTGCAGCACAAGAGATGAAAAACATGAACCAATGGACTGCGACTTTGTAAGAAGTTCGTTATCACGCTAAGGAAGATACGTTGCAACTTGACGGAGTGATTTTACTACATCAAACACTCTGTGTAATACCTTCTCAGAATAAGGGAGTCACGATAGAAATGAGTCAATTTTCATTGCCAGAACCTTGACTGGTCTCTGTGTAAGGAATGGTTAGAATTTCTTCTGGTGATCCATCCCCATGTCCGCTTTTGATAAGTACTGCATCGGAATAATTGAGTTTTACTGGGTTGGATTGCCAATTTATTTGCCTATGTATATTGTTTAGAGCCATATTCAGCTTGTTCAGTCCTAATTCAGGCATGTGATGTGACCAATATCTAAATGGGGGTCCAGGGTCAGCTCCCCTTGTAGGGGGTTTGTTTTGGAGGTGAAGCCCCCCGAATTCTTTACGTATTTTGACAATAATTTTATCACACAGATCATATAAGAAGAGATGACCGAATACACACGTAAGGGAACTGCAGACTGAAGAAGAAACAAACATATTATGACGAGATACCTGGGAACTATCAATCTGGTAGAATTCGGGAATTAGTGGGATCACTGCTCCCCCAATTTGTATTGCAATTTTAGACGAATTACAAGAATGATCATTTCAACTTCAAAATCCCGTAAGAATCACACGCCTGTAATTCAGTGTCTTCTCTCTGTGTGTCACAATCGAGCACATATAGGGTGAAGAGGAGCGGTCTCAAGACGCTACCTTGCGAAACACCACAATCAACCTGACGACCTGTGCTGCAGCTGCTTTGTATCTTAACTCTTTGTCTTCTAGAGTCAAAGTAGGATGTCAGCAAATTGAGTGCATTTCCTTGGATTCCTACTTGTTTTTGGAGTTTTTCTAATAGACATTGCCTGTCGATTGTGTCGAATGCCACTGAGAGGTCTAACGCAGCAATTAAAACGATATTGCCCGCATCAGGCGTGCTTGCTACTCAGTCAACCAAATGGATGATTGCCGTTTCACAGCTGTTTTCTTTTCGAAATCCATGATCTGCCTGAGGAAAAGCGTCAATGTTGCTGACATGAGCGATAAGTTGCTCGGATATCAGTCGAACTTAGCAGGATACGGGGCGATAGGACATAGGAATGTTCACAACCTTTCTTTTTCCATATTGCAATGACATCAGCTAATTGCCATTCTGATGGAAACTTACTCTCTCGTATGCAAGCGTTTGCTAAAATAAGTAGTAATATATCATTAACCATTGCATTCCAAGTTTCTTCCAGCATTGACATAGGAATAATTATCATCTGCTCTTGAAGATTGGGTGGATTTGGCTTTTATTCGATGCTTTTAAGACGTCGTCGCCGGTTAGGTGACATCGAAAAGATGTCAAATCGAAAAGATGTCAGCTGTGTTACATTTAAAGTGAAGATATTTATATTTATGGGATCTTATCTCTCTTGATTACTGGTTTATCAGTGAAGAACTTGTTGAGCTCCTCTGGAGTACAAGAAGGTGGAGGAGGATGCATGACATTGTCGCGGCCTAACAAACAATTTGCCATCCTTTTTTACTGCCAATGTGTGTTCCCTTCGTGCTTCGTGCAGAAGCTATGAGTTTTCTTTTTTCCTTTGCAAAGTAACATATTTGCTGATCATCTGGAGATGGCTAGTAAGTGCTTATCTTTGTCTGTTGCTTTCAGTTTCCTAGCTATACATTCCAGATTTTTTATGTATTTTATGGCATCAACTGCTTCACGTGTGCTTAGAGTGGGTTTACAGACGAGCTCTGAACGCCTTAAAGCAACAACGTCCTGTAATGCCCCTTTCCAATTGATAGTTTACCAATAACAATTATTTATGAATAATAATTATTCTAAGCAATAATAAGACTACATTACCTACTGTTGGTAACCCAGACAGATGTGTGATATCAAGCAAACTGACTTGATTTTAAATTATTTTAATAAAAAACTTACGTTTTTGGTACCTTGAGTGCTATTATTCATTACAGGAAAATTTTCCTTATTTTGAACTAGCTTGTATTGATTATTATCTATAACATGTTGTTCATCAATATCCATTTCATGAACTGACTGGACAAGATCATCTGCATACATCTACAATTAAAGGAATAATACTCGAGAATAATTTTATTTTGTATTTTTTCAGGCAATAAATAAATGGCAACTACTTATCTAAAACAGATTAAGCTTATTTCAAATAATATAATATAGTTTAATTACAATGAAGAAAAAATTATAATATTACATATAAGAGTAAAAGTACTTCACCATATATCTTTCATCGATTAGTAAATAAAAGACTAATAAGAGAGGTAATCTGAATTAATTTGTGGAACATTTTGTCATCCTGCAGGCTAATTGTCTTACAGAATAAATTGTATCATCATAAATAAATAAATTGTCAACTTAGCCAACAGATGACATGTTTCTAATTCTGCTGCTAGTGAAAACAGCTAAAGTGGAACAGTACTTTTTAACTACAATATCTCTATAGAATGATAGTTGGTGTTAGAATTATTAATAAAACAATTAGCAGTGGCTATTTGCCAGGTCAACCAGACAAATAATTTAAACACTATTTGATGGGACAACAATTTTAGATTATAGGTTGGAAGATTATTATATAAATATTTTTTTGTTTAGGTTTCTGTTAGAATTAGAATGAAAAACATTGTTGGAAGGTTATGATAGTAGTAAATTGCTGTTTTGCTGCCAAAAGTTGTATGGCCTATTTTAGATGTCTCCTTGACAGATTCACCAGGCAATCTTCATGCTACTATCTAGTTCTTTCTAAATAAATCGATGTTAAATCTACAATGGTTTCTGTGCCAATAGTTTTAGAACTGGATCATAAATTACATCCTTGCACACACTTACGGGTTCATCAGGCCAAGAGTTCATAGTGGTGGTGGCAGAATGGTATGGGGTGCGTTTGATGGTGGAGGAACAGCATTTCTTCACACTTTATAGGGCACTTTGCTATATTGAAGACCTCAGGATGCATCTGATATCCCTGAATCATCGGTGTGGCGACATCCTCTTCCAGCAGGATAAAGTCAGTCGTCAGACCCTCATCTTTTTTCAAGAGAATGATGTTTCAGTCCTTCCTTAGCCTCCACAATCCCTCGACCTCAACCCCATCGAAATGTAGATTTTTTAATAGGGCAGCATTTCTATTATCAGGGGTTGTAATTACTTGTCCAGTCAAATTGTGTCTAAATTATAGGTTTTTTACATCAAGATGTGTGCCTGTGCTGCAAATATCAAATTGAAGTTCAACATGAGATTGTCATTGCAGTTCTGCATTTTTTTTACTTGATTGAACATGTGGATGTGGTCTATTGCACTGAAGTTCTTAAAAAAACTCACCTGGTCTCTGGTTTGGGCTTTCATTCAACTTCTTTTCAAGTCTTTGTTAGAATTTTCATAAATATCTTATAAACATGTGGTAGGAGACTAATCAGTCAGTAATTTTTCAGTTCTTTTTTGTGAATAAGAATTAATTCTGATTCTTTCCAGCTTGGTGAGTGCTTTCGATATTGGTTCAATTGCTTGTTTGATCATATCAATCTTGAATTCATCTGGACAAGGAGTGCATTTTCTATCTCATTTGATAGTATAGGTGTAACAGTTTATTCTGTAGTTTCAATGTTTTCCATAAGAGTTGTGGAGTGATACAGGTATTCATAAAATTCCTTGATCCTGTTTTATCATGGTTCATGATCTCAGTTCCATTTTTGTCATTTAGACTAATGATCTGGTACTTTCCTATGCTAGTGTTCTTTATTGTCTTCTTCAGACTTTTGTTTTCAATAATTAAAGTATATCAGTTGTAAATCCTTAAATCATATGTTAAAGTCCAGTTGGTAACTAGGTATATGGCCCAACTACCACAATTATCAGATACACTGCAAATAAATATGACTATTTAATCACACAATTTTATCATCACTTGTCATTGTAGTACTCGTTAATAATAAATAGGTGCCTAGTTATCATTATAATTTATTTAACTTGTTGCTCATATCTAGCCAGCTAGATATTCATATAAATTATAGCATAACATGTTTCTGTGGTATTACTATAACCAGCTAGTCATTTTTATTTATAGTGTAGGTAGGGAATTATTATTATTTGATTGATTATTATAAAACTATAAATTGATTTGTGATTGACTATAATGGAACTAATTTTTAAAAGTCTGAATTGACAGATAAGCCTTTAAATTTTAATTGGATGAATTACCAACTGGTCAAATTTATCCTCTCTAAGCTAAAGATTTATCACATCATTATTTTATAACATAAATATTGCAATTTTACTTTGGACTTTTAATGGAAATAAAGTACATAAATAGAAACAATAGAAACAATGTATTAACAATGAAAGAAAGCCTAAAATTAAAATCAATATTACATTTTGTGTATTATTTTCCTTACAAACTAAACTAAATCTTATTAAACATGGTAGTTAAAGTTTGATAAATTATTAGAAGGCAATAAGCATTATATTAATATTCATAATAAATATAAATAACATTGAGAATAGTCACATTGATTATGCAAACATTTATAGTGCCCGCAGTATTCAATGTCGATGGATTACATAAATAGTGTTAGCTTAAACAAACGCAATCATACTTGTCTTACAAAAAATATGTAAATAGTAATCATGATAAACTAAAAAGTATTGAATTAACTTCAATTTTAATAAATTGTTTGTTTTCGTTTTAATGACTTATTATTTTGCGCTATAAGACTTTCAATTTTAAAAATTTTACATACCTTAATTGGTGCTTAATTTTTACGGCATAAGTCTCAAAAGGTGGGTAACTGTGCAGCTGTGAAACGTTTAAAATAGCAGTTTTTAACAAAGTATATACCTCAAAGACTTTGGTAACTTCAGACATACTCAATTTAAAAAACTACATTGTTATATCATATTGTAATTGCTTTATTGAAATTTATTTTCAACAATTATAGATACAATATACTATGAAAGCAATTCAAGTTCAACAATTTGGTGATGAGAATGAATTGAAATATGTTGATGCTGCTTTGCCTATTTATTCTGAAAACCAAGTATATATGCATACATTTTAATAAATTTACATTTAAACTTAGGCATTCCTTAAACTTAATCTTAAGAATTCAGGTCAACTCGTACCCAAGTCAATATTGTATCTAATGTCTTTACTTCTCTGGTGTTCTAGGTTGTGTCCTGAGGAATAAAGTTGCAAAGATTGATCCTAACCATAACCCTAACCCTTTATTTTAGTTTTTTAGTGTACAAGTTCACCTAATGTGAGGTGACATAGGTGAGAGTTGACTTGGGTACAAGTTGACCTGTTCCCAATCTTAACACTTAAAATTTTCATCTGAAATACTTACACTGACCTGTTATCAATTTGTTATGTTTATTTTTAAACTTTAGCTTTTAATTGAAGTAAAATCTGCTGGAATAAATCCTGTTGAAACTTATATCAGAAGTGGCAATTTTCCATTAAAACCTAAACTTCCCTATACTCCAGGCTCAGATACAGCTGGTGTTGTAAAAGAAGTTGGTAAAGATGTGACTAAATTTAAGCCTGGTGATCGAGTATACACCTCCAGTACTAATTCTGGAGGCTATGCTAGCATTTTAGTTGCAGATGAAGCAAGTGTCCACCTGCTTCATAATAGCTTGTCCTTCCAACAAGGTGCATGTATTGGAATTCCATACTATACTGCTTATCGTGCACTTGTAATTCGGTATGATTATATTTATTGATTTAAGGTTAATAAATTCTGCTTTCTACCTAATATTATAATTAATCATGAGTATTCTTTTAAAACATTTGTCTGCTTATCATGGCTAAACATTTGATTTAATTACTATTAATTTCCCAATTGTTGCTTCAACTGAACCTTACTATTTGGGTTTAAGCATAGAGTATAACAGTTACACAGTTTCAACTCTCAAAATATTGAAATGTGGTTGATCCATGGTTTTGTTATATCATGGCTGACAAAATTCCTATCTAGGCCATTATAAAACTAATTTCAAGTTGCAGCTTCTCCTAAACACCCTTATTCTTTTATATTGGGAGAGTGCTTAATATAAATATTCTTTCTGTGAAAGAATTATTAAGATTAAGATCAAAGAAAGTAACAATTTAAAATTTGTAGCTTTATAATAGTGGAGATAGAAATTTGTTAGCCATGGTCAGGTAAACAAAACCTCCAATATTTTAAGAGTCATAACTCTCTACCCTTATAGTCTAGTAATGATATTCCAAAACTTTGGTTAACCACAGCAAATTCCAATATTTATAAATTTGGTATTATACAATAGCAATATCAAAAATCAATTCATTGGAAGAAGGTTTATTGTACATTAAAATGTCATTAATTACTATAAGAATGGGCCTCTATTTAGAAATATTTTTTTATTATTCATTTGAAAGACATAATATATTACCAACAGATAGAAATGTATATATAAGGTATCGAAATATATGCTTATTCTTATGAAAAAACATTCAT
>JAYJLU010485498.1:0-12674 GCA_036873645.1 Minona dolichovesicula | reverse complement strand
ATTGATGGTTTCATGTTCACTAAATTCTATAATGTACAAAACTATGTTTTTCACATTGAATAAATACAATACAATACCGATTTTGTCGAAAGCTATTAGGAGAAGTCTAATAGTAACAAACGTGACGAGTAACCTTTATTTTTAGATTCAGTTAGTTTATGGTAGGGAGTAATCAATGCATTCAATGCAAGTAATCAAGGCATATTTGAACGGATATTTTATTTGTTCCACAGCTGTTGAAACTTTTTTCCCCGAAAATGTCACTTTGAATGTTATTGGGTGAATGAATTTTAAAGAGGTTTGGCATTAATAGTGCGAATTGTGTTTCCAAATACTCGAGGCAAGATAAAAGGCAAGATAAGATTAATTCTAAATATTTGATATAGGTCTTTCAGAGGCTTGCTTGAATAATTAAACAAAGAAATTAGTGGGTTTACATGTAACATGTTTTACAAAATTACATGTAATTAAAATGATTAATATCTTGTAACATTACATACATTCTTCATTAGGTCAATATTTTCTTTCAATGTTTGCTGACAGGCAAGCAAATCAATTGTATATTGAGTATCAGCATCGAAGAAATCTTTCTCAGTGGACAAAGGTCTACAATGGTTTTCAAAGGATATTTTGTTCATTCAAAATACTCTCTACAAAAAAACTACCTAGTAAAGGTGAAAATATTACCAACCCAGGCTGAGTCTGTTCAGTTGGTGCATCAAGTTGTGATAATTGAAGTCGGCATTGAATAGAATCACTTGAGTGATGAGATCCAGATTTTAGTTCATCTAGATAGTGTTTCGAAACTAGGTATGGCCAAGCTCGATTATTACTTTCATTTTGATGAGAACCAGATGATGATGATGATGATGATTCTAAAGAGAATTCACCCCAATAGTAATCGGAAGAATGAATCATTACTAAAATATACAGCAATATCAGCAATAAAATACAGAAAGATTAAATCATTTAAGGGATTAGAGTTGATTGCCTGGCTACAAATGAAAAGAGGAGAGAATAGTCATAAATGTTTCACTTTATCAATATTCAAATTTTTATCCATTCATAACTGTCAGAACTATTGTTTCAAACAATCTAATGCTATTTAAGTAAATTGTTATTCTGTTCATTTATAAATTGGTATTGATAAAGCTTAATAAAGCAAACTGTTTACCACTATTCTTTCATTTGTAACCATGCAATAAACTCTAACCATATTTAATCCATTTATATGGAGCAAAGAGATTAAACCATATAGAAAACAAAATAGTTTATATAAACAAATTGCAGATAGCTTCCCAGGAATGAGGTCAGTAAAAATAAATATATTAAAATTAAAAAAGTATAAATCAAAATCAACTTGAAAAATAAAATACCAACTCAAGATTTTGGGATTATTATTGTTCATGCTTTAATTTAGGTATGTGAAGTAATAGTCCCCCAGTTATTGATTGATTTGACTAAATATGAAATTGAACTCAGTCATCCATTTAAAAAATTATAAATTAGAGTAATAACTAGATACCAGTATAGTGATGGCCCAATTATGCCAATTGAAGGATGGTATTTATAATCTGTTTAATTAAATTTATTAAGGGGAGTATGATGTGTTATGAGATTTAAAGTTAATCCCTCGAAGATGTTAATAATATTTATGTATTAGGATCAATACGATTTGTGACAACTGTTGTAAAAGTCATAAGCTATAACAGTTATATGATTTTTAGTCACAAATTGTGTTGATCTGATATAATATGGATTTATTACCTAAGAGTTGGTTTTGTAACATTTGTTAGGTTTGTTAACAAATACAAACTTTTTGGGTATGTAGAATATTGACTCAATGAAATATCCATTACTTAAAGCAGAGTTGACATATTTTTAACAACAGGTATTGGTATACTTTTTTTCTAGTCACGTCATATTCTGAATAGAAAGCAATGTTATTTTAATGTTGTTTAGCTAGTTGCTTCAGAAATAGATGATGTTGAGTTGAGCTGGAAGGGTGAGTCATGTGTGATTAGCAAAGTATTTTGTCTTTTACTTTTTAAGAGCTTTGATTTCAGAGTGATGAAATTTTAGTTTATACAATGTGTCATTGATTTTGTAAACATTTGTGAGTCTTATCATTAGTCAATGAGGAATCAGGTGTGAATGGTATTTAATTATTATAGTGGAAGAAAGGATTTAGAAAATGCTGTATTAAATCTACCCTATTATAATGACACTAGGGGCCCTCTTCGATGCAAATAAATGATCAAATTTGTTGTGAAAAAAGTGGATTTCTGCTAAAAGGTGGAAGATTCATACCCCTGGGAGTGTAAGGGCCTAACAAAACATTTGGGACTGTTAGTATGAAGAGAACTGATATTCTTTAGGAGTAAGATATGATTGGAAGTAATAAGGTAAATTATTGCATTTGCCAATATAGAAAAGTGATAGAAACCCCTATATCATTGGTTTGAGTGTTTGTAACCATTTAAAACTATATGAGATAATTCTCAAGGATACTAATCTAAAAATATTGATTTCATCATTTATTAGATATTGATTATTTCAGAAAGCTTTCAATAAAAACCTTTGAAATTACCTATATTTGACTATGGTATTGAAAATGGTAAGAACCTGTTTAAAAACTAGATTGGATAATTGTGTTATATTTTCAATATGTTTGGAACACATGATATATAATCGAGTCGAGCTAATAGCTTAAGTTTAGCTCTATAAGAATGCTATTGAGTTGGAAATTATGCTAGACCAGTTGCCAACTTGTTTGGTAGTAATTGGGCTCCAACATATCAACCTGAGCTGACCAGTTGGTAACTTGTCCTGACAAACCAATTCAAACTTCTAAAAATCAGTTACATTTTACTATGTTAACTAATAAGTTTATAGTTAAGTAAAAATTTTATATAAATATATATAAAAAATTATTACCTATTCAACAAATTGGTAATTGGGCTACTAGACCAGTTACCCTAGTTAACTGGGCAGGCTTAATCTCTAAGGGACCAACATGACTATTTATCATAATAAAAACAGCCGATAGAATTAGATTAGGAATTTTACAATAAAAGTAGTTATTAGTAATTTCTCATTTACTAATTCATCATTTAGTAGTATTAGTGGCTGCACTGACATAGTTTTGCATAGCCAAGGAATCACCCCAGTTAAATTCTGGGCCTATATCTGCAATGGCATTAGGAGCTATATTAGCTAACATTTCAAATTCATCAATTAAATTAGAATAAATAGAAAAAGAACTAGATGTTTAGCTCGTTGCTTTGGAGCATCCACGTCACAGTATAGACACAAGGCATTAGAACCGATTTTTACCTGCGAATAAGCGAAATTTGGATAAGAATATTTAAATTATTTCTTGGAATCAATTAAATATTACTTGGAATAAACTACTTTCAGTCTAAAAATAAATAAACCTTCAATGATTTTAAATTTGAATATGTTTATATATAAATCAGGTGAAAAACGATATCTTAATTTTGTTATGACAAAAAGTTTTAAAATTCTTTGAAATAAAATTTTAATGTCTTTGAAAGTATGGAAATACACAAGAATATATTTTGATATTAAATCATCAGTGTGTTTTAATAATTCAGTTTTAAAATTTAACGTAACAACTATAAACATTTTTACCCAAAAGATTGTAATATTTAAAATGAACGTAATGAGAGCTTCTAGTCCTGTTCATTTACATCTCTCTGATCAGATGCCTATTCATGTTCATATTGACCAATTAAGTAATAGAAAAAGCAGACCTAGTGCACGAGCTGTTGATGACTACAGTGCACCTAAAATAAATTCTCGAACCAACTTGGGTCGAAGGAGTTTTACACCACCTACAAAATTAAGGTCATCATCCCCTGGCTCTGCACCATGGGTTCCACCTCCAGCTCGAACATCCAAAGGTATTTTTAACATTTAGTAGTATAATTAAATAAGATATTTCTTATAATAAATATTCCAATCAGTTTAGGATTAACTTTTAGTTATAAATCATAGTGCTGATATTATGGTTATGACCAGAATTTTATAAAATTGAGCAAATAATTGTTAATTGTTAACAATTAAACCAACCACTGAAAAAATTCAAGGGTGAACATTCATACCATCCTATTCCCCAATACAACCCTGCAAGGATGCCCTAGATTTTATCTTTTACTAATAACTCATATTCTCTATAAAATTAAAGGATATCATACAAGAAAGAGTACAAAATTTTAATATATATATCTTAGACAGCATACTTTTCAGCATTTATACTTCAAAAGAAAAAAACTTTTTTTTGTTTCTATAAATTTTAAGAACCAAAAATTAATTGAGATATAATTATTATTTTATGAGGCTAACAAATAAACTGAAGAGTAATTCAACTATGTAATATTATTATCTTGGGAATATAACTTGCAAAACTATTGAAGAGTACTTTTATTTAGTTATATTCTACAATATTATTCTCATTGTAAGTAAGGGTTTTAATTTTTTATTCATCATATTTTAAATATTTTCTTTATATTTAGAAAGATTAAAATATTTTAGGATGTAAATGGGCATTAATATGGCCACCACCTAAGTCATCACGTGAGTTTTAAGATTAGGGTTTTGTTTGTAGATGTATATATTGGTGGATTTGTGTGCACCTTGTCATGTATCATTGTAATATTTGGTTATATTATTAGGAAGATAGGAATCTGGACATTTATTGAAAATTCAATTCAATTCCAAAAATTATTATAAACCTAATAAATATTGGATTAAAACATCTATCATCTTTTGGTTTTAAAGTTAATATTTTATTATGGAATATTAAGTATTTCTTCTTCCAATTGCTTCTTATTCAACCATCATTTTACATCTCTATTTCAACTTTAAAATTTTATTCTTCAGAACTTTTGCTTCATTACTGAAAAAAACATCCCTGAATTATCACTCATAAATCTTTCTATTTATGATTTTTAATAGCAATTTACATTGTTCCCATGCCTTAGGGAAACTCAGGGAATTTGCCATCTTGGGCAAAACTCAGGGAAATTTAAAATTTAGGAAAATCTCAGGGAATTTTATTGTATTAAACGGTAACAACTTTATTATATTTTTTAGTTGATCAAAGTATTTTTGCGCCTGCAGCTCTATTTTTACATACATTGTATATTAAGTAAGAACACTTTTAAAGGTTTACACAAAAGCATGACCATTAGTCATATTGTATCAATATTGACTCAATGTACAATAGTACCCTAAATTAATATTATGAAAATCTCAGGGAATTAGCTGTTGATCTCAGGGAAAATTCAGGGACTGTGGAAACTCTGATTATTCATTTGACCTTTTGAATCATTTGCCTTAAATATTAACAGTGGGACTCATCATCCATATCCATCAATATATCAGATAATAAATTGACCTTTATGTATAGAAGAATCCAAAGTGATATGTTTCATTTAATTTCAATTTTACATAACTTAAAGAGGGCGTTGCCATAGTTGCAATTCTACTTCATTGTGGATGGGGATGGAGATCAACCTCCAGACTCCATTGAACTCACTCACAAGCAGTCTTTTCTTTTTAAGGCATGGTGGGGCAAATTTTTTATTTTATTTCTTATATTTTCAGAGACTGTTTGTGTGTGGTATGCATGTTGGATATTAAGCATGTCAACAGTCCATATAACCATTTTGTTTGTCATTCTGCCAAAAATGTATAATAGCTTATATGCACTTTTTGATCATGCTACCTAATTTCCAATATTGGACACTGAATTCCAATATTCCAATTGCACGCTAAAATAGATAGCTAATTGTTATAATTGTTGTAATTAAACTTCAGTGTAGGTATATATTCCTTTAACATTTGAACTTTTTTATAAGTCTGGTCAAATAAATGTATGTTTCTAAGTGGTTATTTCATTCATTAGAAAATGCTGATTATTTGATAATCACTGTATTTCATAAAATTGCTTCAAAAGTTTATCAGTCAGGATAAAAACTATCTCAATTGTCTGTTTAAATTTTATGCAGACCTTTTTTATAAATGATTTTATATTCATCATTAATCCTTCCTGAATCTTTCCTAACCTTTTCCCATCCTCAGACTGTGAGAAGATTACAAAACCAGATCATTACTGTAGTATCTCTCATCTAATGTTCTACACCTTTTATGTATATCCATCAATTTTAAAAAGTCAAATTCTAGATTCATCAGTTAATTTTCAAAAATTGCCAAATGCAGACAATTTTCTGAAACATTCGATACCAATAAACTGCATCAAATATTTTACAATTTACATATTTATGTTGCTTATCATAGTAATAAATCAACTTACACCATTGGACAATTGACTGGTTTTTGTCAAACATCAAAATTTGTTTTCAGGTAGTCGAAATCCTTCTCCTGGTCAAACAACTTGGACAGCTGAGGAAGCAGAATTGTCACAGACTGGTCAGTATGAAAGAAAAATGCAGAATCTTATGAATGAGGTTGATCAATTGAAATGCCAGATGGAATTAGAGAGAAGGGGTGATTTAATTCAGGCTAGCAAGGATCTATTGAAGAGCAAGGAACAAGAACTTGAAAATTTGAAATATGTAAATTAATCTTGATTTAATAACATATATTTTCATTATTTAAAAATGTTTTTTATTTGATGTTATATAATTTAATTAGAAATATTGGAAATACTAAGTTTTCAATATGTTGGATCCATGTCACAGAAGTTAGTTAGAAGCTAGTTAGTTAGTTATTCTTATGTAAATTTGTTCCTGAATTACTGATAAAATTCTTAGATTGCTGTGATAGAAAGTTACATTCTTCTGTAATTTCCTTCTCTGTACTCAGGAAGCTGCTGAAAAGGAAAATCGTACTCTTCGTGCCAGTTTGGAGGCATTGGGGGTGGATTATGCGGAAGATCCAGAAATCGAATTAATGCGACGTCTAATTGAGACAGAATTGGCCAGCCAAACAGCTGGTAAGAATGCTCGACGCATGATTGAATGGTTGCCTGATCTTGTCATGAAAGATGGTCGAGAGTTGGCTGGAAAAGCAGGAATATCGCAGCGTAATGAACTAGTGCAGAGGCTGAAAGAATTCGATCGATGTTCACGAGGTCTAAGAACATTACTAAAGGAGAGGCAGGACGGTGCTGGGGTGCGGACCACGCAGGAGATGCTCCTATCAAGAATAAAACAATTGGAAGATGAAAATAGACGATTGAAATGTCTTCTGGATGAAAAAGGTGTTGTCACTTTTCGTGTTTTAAGTTTTGTGTGTCGCTAAAATAATGTTCATTTTAAATACTAATATAAATAAAGTATTGTTTATTTTATATGGGATATGATAAATTATTTATTTTGATTTCTTTCAGAACGCCTGCCCAATAAAAGTAATTTTGGGTGGCTTATGCATGTTGCATGTTATAGACTATTGTTAGCCCTGTGACATCTTATTATCATTCTATGAGTATTCGGTTACATTGATTTTCTAAATCTATAAGTCTCATATGTTCACCCAGTATTCTGCACAACTTTAATAATAAAACTTATGAAACTGTGACTATATGCACTAATCTGTCTTCATTTTGGTTTTCTGAAGATACATAATTTGATTTTAAAATTGTGCTCTAATATATAAATTACAAATTTAGTGGCCTATTGAACATACTTAGGGTTCAAAACTCCTGGAACATATTAACTCCTAATTAAGAAATAGAGATTAAATTTAGTAATAATTGGGGGGTAACAATCAAGGTCAGTCGCCATAGATGACGTGCCGAGGTATAGACGGGATATCTATGAATATTTCATTCTTATATATGTATCGAAAAACAATGCTCTTTATTGTGTCATTTTTCTCGCATTTTTCTCCTGTGAGACATATGTAGATGGCAGATTTCAATAACATTCAACTCTGAATCATTATTTCTATTTATAGTCCTAACTATAGGCCGACTTTGATGAATGAATGAAAGGTATAGCGCTGTGCAATGCAATGATTTCACTTTAATTTCTTCTTGAATCTTTACTTTTTGATGTTTGTTTTCCATCACCTCGTACATTATATTACCTACCAATTCAGTCTATATCAATGTCAACAATATACTCATCGCTTATATACCTTACCTACATACGTATTGTACATTATACTTTAGTTTGATTCTGCTATGCCAACATGAATATGTATATCTTTATATGTGCACGCACTATGAGCTCTGTTTATATTAGTATCAAAATGTTTAGTTTATTTTACTTTTTGTTTACTTTTGGTCTAATTATTGTGCAGTTAGGTATTGTTTTAATTTTAGTTGATTTATTCTCTTATAAATCTATCGTAGGTATGATATTTCAGTGCCTATAATTTTCTTTATATTTATCATAATTCACATAGTCTTTACATTTTGGTAAACCAGTTTGCCCCCTCTTATGTTCACAATAATTTTCTAAACATCTATACGCAAGTACACAATCTATGCAAATAAACCTACCCTTAGATACTGGAAAGGGGGCGGAAAATGACTCAAAACTAAAGCTGCGTTTACACGGCGAACATAATTTGTTCGCGAGCATCTTCACCAGCATGGTCGCACGAGCGCTCGAGAGCATTATTGTCCCGCGAGAATGTGTTTACACTGAGCGTACCAATGTTCACGAGTATTCTGTTATGATTGGTCAATATTATCGAAGAGTGTCTTTGACGTCAACGGAATACTCACGCAAATTATTGGTTTCCCAATTTCAATAAGCCATTAGCAGGTGATTTTTGGCTCGCCGATGCATGCTGTCTTTCTGAGTGTTCGCGAACAAATGCTCGTCGTGTAAACGTACATAGCTTAAGGGTGCGTGTAAACAAAGCCCTAGATTGTGTACATGCGTATAACTATCAACTTAGCGAAGCAGTCTTATTGACTCGACAAATAATCCGATGTAGCCAATCATAATTTTGCACAGAGAAAGCACGCGCAATGTATTACGTAATCCATTGAGGTTGAATTGTTCAAAAATTGCAATATACCTTATGTAATGGCTCGAAATATTTCTTGAAACAGGGGACTGTGTCTTTAATTCTTATTGACCAATGGAATCATGGAGCACCTGAGTGAACAGCTCCATTCAAAGTCCCATTCCAATATCTGCCATTGATTTGTTTCGACGATTTTCACATTCGACGCTACTGTACCTATACTTATATGTAGATGTAGATTGTATTTTTCTTGTTTATGAGCTGTCATTGCATGTCATACATATGTATTATACCTAATTTTGTAATTCTTCTCGGTCATATAAATATAGATAAGTCTATTGGAGAAATGGAGAAAGAATTGAACCAGCAACGAGACAAAAATATCATCAATACAAGCATCCAAGAAACTCTAGAAAGTAATAAAGCTCATCTTCAAAATCAACTCAGGCAGAAAGAGGGGGACAATAATCGGTTAGTGAAATTTCATTCTGGATTATAAATATGTACCATAATTGAGGAATTTCAAATTTACGATTTACGTTTTTGTGAAGTTGCATCTTCAGTGGAGTCATACTGTCTCTCTACTTATGTGTAACCATT
Organism: Minona dolichovesicula; assembly: GCA_036873645.1. NCBI lineage: Eukaryota > Metazoa > Platyhelminthes > Proseriata > Monocelididae > Minona > Minona dolichovesicula. Next base: position 3,104 of record JAYJLU010485498.1, on the reverse strand, counting down.
GAAACTGATGGATTGTACTATATAAGAGATACATACCTACATGATTCTGTGATTCATGAGGGGCTTGACAAATCGTAATGAGAGACACAATTAAGAAATAATTTTGCTATATGTCTGCTATCATCTTCAGATCAAATTGCCTTCTTCAATGGCCATCAAAGTAATGTTTCGGCCTTGATGGGATGGCATAAATTCATTGATAACTCACTGACAATTAGCTAAAACTCAAATTTTACTCAATTGTAAAATCCTTCATTTGCTATATAGTCTAGACTACAGATTACAAAAACTATAGCGAAAATATATACTGACGTGATTATGTAATGAAAAATAAGGTTTCCCATTTTTAAAACTTTCAGATATGCGGTACAGGTTCGCACTTTAGAGAGTGAGATATCTCAGTTGAAATTAGAAATGGAGCACTTGAGTGAACAGCTGCGACAGTCCCAAGATAAAACAGATAGCGACCATGAGCAATTGAAGAAGGCCACCCGCGCTCATAAACAGAGGGCTACTAAACTGGAGGAACAGGTGGAAGAATTTAGCGCTCAATTAGAAGAAAAGGAATCGCTTATAAAATCTATTCAGGTAAGTTGTTGGCCCTATATGTAAATCATCATGACCCATCACTAAGAGTGAATGTTGTCATGAGAAGAAGCACCTTCTTCACTGATAGACAGTCCAGTTTTTGCCGTACGCGAGTACCTTGCAATACGGTGACGCACAGAGCAAATGCTTGCGTCTTGAAACCCGACAAGCCAGATTCAGAGGGCGATTTTTCACTGTCATGAGGCTGGCATTGGCACCACACTCCATGAACCCAAGGCAAGTGGGTTGCCTGAAGACATGCGAAACAGAACACGATCTTGCCTTGGTGTTGACGAGGCAACACCTTGCGGAAGGTCAGCTACACTATTGGTCTGCGGGTGTTTGGCCAGGAGTTTCTGAACGGTGCGTCGATCGACTTTAAATGGTAGTAGTTTGAGAGTTGCAGTGTGACCTGCACGCTGATGAAGAGCAACAATCTGGTCTCGCTGGTGTTCAGTCAATCGTGGCATGCTGTCTACTAATTGAAAATTGCTCAAATAGAGCTAATTTGTATTTTTTAATGTAAACTTTTTAAAATAATCGAAAAACAAAATTTCTTAGGGGCGGTGTTTTTAATTGTTTGGGTTGTATATATACATAGAAGGTAAATGAATTACTGACCTAATTTCTTATTTTACACTGTTAATGATTTAGAGTGAACTGGATGAAGCACGTACTGCCAGTCAGAGATGGCGAGAAGATCAGGAGCGGGTTCAATATGAGAGTAAGGAGTTACGTAATCGACTCTCAGAAATGGAAGAGCGACTCTGTCAGGCGGAACGTGCTACTGTCAATCAGTCCCGTGACTTTCAAGCGCAAGAAGCAATGATGATGGAGGTTTGTTTTACTGTGATATTAACAAATCATTAGTCATTTAATAGAATCGATGTCAGCCACATTTATTTCTACTTTCAACACCTTAATCCAGTGTCTCACTACTCTTGGGTTAGCAAGTAGTAGTAAAAAAAGACATATTTTTCGTAAATACCACAGAGAAATGACTCTTGCTTGTATATCGATTGGTTCCTACCAAGCGTCAGAAAATAATCCTATCTCCACCATTATAAATTGGTGGAGTTCAAATTGTCATAGCGACGAAACTCAATGCCTGATTTTAAAAATTATTTTATCAATTTGAAGTAGAAAAGGAGTTACATATAATGAAGTAGATATATAACAGAAACATTTCTCGCGTAGTGAAATAGATTGCAATATTACAAGCTATAAATATACTATACTACGCAAGAAAAAATGCATTACTGTATATCGATGGTTTTACAAATTCCTACCTCTGCCATTATGAAACTACTAATTTCAAATTGTTGCCTCTCTTAAACACCTAAAATAATTATTTTAGCTTTGGACAGCAGCGCTTAATGTAGATATTCTTTCAATGAGTGAATTATTAAATTACGAGGAGGCTTCTAGTAGGAGAGGCGATAAATTGAAATTGGTAGTTTTATAATGACGGAGATAGGAATTTGTAAGCCGTTTGGAAGGTAGGTATTATAACCAAACCACAGATATGCATTTCAATATTTTGAGAGTCAAAACTCTGTGTAGGTAACTGTTATGATTTATAAGGCTTTTTAATATTTATCAGGAAATTATGGTGTGCCTTAATGAATTTTAGGACGGCGATGTAAGTTCGTTATCTGATCTTAATGATTCTGTTTTGATTGTGACCTAGCTAATAGAGTCAGTGTCTTTGTTTTTTGGACTAAAATTCTACATAACTGTGTTATTTTATTGTTGCTACCATCGATATTATTCTTATTTATGTAGGCTAGATATCCTGATATTCCTGATATTATCCCCAAATTATAGCGTTCATAGTAAAATGTCTATAGTAGAAAATTTAATTACAAGGCTTTAGTTTTTGACAATTTCTGATTGACTGGTATGTCAGAATAACCAATATGTATGCAATATGCTATCTCTGAATTTCTGGAATTCATCTCATAAGGATGAAAACCTCGCCACTGGCTTGGTCATGGGGTTAGCAGCTCGCCCTAGTGGCCTGGTCAGTCAGGTTAAGACCCTGATGAACTCAGTACACGGGTGATGTCCAGGTTTGGGTCAGGAGGTGCCGGTCCCAAGCCCGGACAAAGAGGGAGGATTGGTGTCAGGAAGGGCATCCGGCTGTAAAAACTCTGCCAAATCTTATATGTCTTCGCTAGCCATTTATGTTCAAGATTCTGTTAGGCGACGCGGATCATCCTCGTCCGAATGATTCGACCAGTTTGCAAGTGGAATACTCAACGGCCACGGCTAAAGTAGCTAGTTGACACCACCTACAGGCTGAAGTTTGCTACATGGAATGTGGGTACCATGTCAGGTAGATCCAGAGAAGTGGCAGAGGTGCTGAAGGGGAGAAGGATTGACATCGCATGTGTACAAGAGGTCAAGTGGAAAGGATCTAAAGCTAAATTCATTGGTGAAGGATATAAGTTATTCTACCATGGTGAAAACAAAAACAGAAACGGAGTCGGCATTATAGTCAGAGAGGAACTTCA
>JAYJLU010484387.1:0-12678 GCA_036873645.1 Minona dolichovesicula | reverse complement strand
TTACTTACTTACTTACTTACTTACTTACTTATACTTATTGCTCGCGAACATGTTTGCTAGGATTATTGAAGCAAGAACTGAACGTAATTTATTTCGCGAGCATTCGGAACGGGATAGTGTTCATGAGTCAATATTATCAGAAAACGTCCTTGATGTCAGTGGAATCGTCGAAAAATCGAACTACTTAAATACCATTTTTTGGTTCTGAAATCTGTCTTTTTCCAATTGCGGAGATAGGAATTTGACTACATAGCGTGGCAAACCATCGATATACATTTCAATATTTGTGAAGTTCTAGTCTGATTATCTGTAACATTCGGTACTAAATTAGCGAAGAGTTAAATATAATGTTTAATTCAATTCCCAAAGGATCGAGATATTAATATAATCTTACTTTAGGGTCTCTTATATAGCAATGAACTGCCTGTGTAACATCGGCAGCATGGATAGCATTATGATATGGATTCTTCGCGTGATATGTTTCTTCAATAGCCCCTAAATATAAGGTATAATATTTTATAAGTTTCTTATTTTAATGGCATTTAAATATTTTTCTTATATCAAAAAAAGATGTCAATCTGTAGCCCTGTTCTTTCAAGTAAACTTATCAAAAGTTTATGGAGACGTAAAGCTCTTCTGAATTTAAAAGAAGTTATGCTATGCAAATACTTTAACATGTTTAGGGGAAATCAGTTTTATCATCAGGTATAGAATTGTTTAAAATCGTTAACAATTTGTCTTTTGCAAAATTTTCATTTCGAAATTGTTTCAGAATATTCACATTCATTATCAATAGAGATGTCAGAAAAAAATAACTATTCGCATGATTCGCATTAGTAAATAGTATTTCTTTAAAATTCCAATCATAAAAAATCCATTGTGCTGAAGTACCCCTTATGAATAAAATTCGATGCTAAGACTGATTTGAAATTTTGAAAAAATTTCGCCATATTGATATTACCTCACTTCATTTCGATCGATTCTGGAATTTATATGCTGCTGAATTCAAGATAACTTAGATAATTGAGCATATCTACCTATAGTAAGCACAACACTTAGTTTCCTGTTTTGTGAAATAAATTAACTCTATCTCGCCAGTAATGGCGTATTCAGGGTTTATTTAAAAGAGAAAGATATGCCTTAATGGGAATCTAAGCACATATGTATGTATGCGATACAAGATAAAATGTATACAACAAGGGAAAGTGGTTAAGGTATGGGTTATTGGAATGTAATAGTATTGATCATATGGCATGAATGACTTTGTCTAAGGCCTGTATTTGAAATTGGTTGCCACCGGAAAAAATCCGATCGTTCAAAACGGTGAGGGGTAATATGGTGAATTATCAATCTTATTAGTATAGTGTTTCTTTGCTTGTACAATTCTTCTTTGAGTAAGAGTTGGTAAAGGCGTTGGCTATATTTTTCCTTATTTTCTGAATCTGTGATGACCAGTCAAACCACACATTGACCACACAGATGACCACACATTCAGAGTTTTCAATGCATTCTTCATATGTTCGAGGCAACTTGGGCAGGGCCATTAAGGGATAATCGACGTGGAGTCGTCTGCATATTTGACTAGCAGATTGTTGTCAATGGGAAGAATATCTCATGCATATAAGCAGAACAAAGAGGGAGATAAACACCCACCCTGGGGCACACCGTACGTTATTAACCAGAAGCAATGCGGACATTATTTAGAAACACATATACCTACTGTTTACTATTTGAAAGGTTCGCGAATTAAAGTGATGAATCCATGAAGAAGGTTTGTTCTGTAAAGCGAAGGGATTAGACCCGCGTGAGGAAAGCTGTGATTGAAACAGAGTCAGGGTAATGAGTCAAGTCTGACTATTTTTCTAAGAATCAGGAAATGTACGTTGGTAATGATAGAATTATAGATGTGACAAAGAGGTTCAGCAATGTGATCATGACAAAATACCTATGTAAATTTTAACTGGAATGTTTTCAGGACCAGAGGCGTTAAGAGATGACAGAGCCTTGTAGGCTTCATTTTATTCTATGGTAAGTGCAGTTATCATCTAATAAATCGCAGAACGCTTCAGATGAACTAAATGTTGACTGGAAATGTTCATTAATGATATCAACAGAATTACGTCGCATTTCCAAGATGATCATTGCACTTCTGTCCATTGCGTCTGATTTCTGTCTCTGACATATTTTATTTTCTTATCATTGAGCTCAGTAAGTTCATTTTGTCTACTGTATTTAATTCTACACAGTCAATTTATATTTGTTAGTTCTGTTTATCCGTGGAAAGGATCTTTGTTTTGCCATGTTAAAGTATAGCCTCACTCGTGTGTTTAACTGCTTTTAGCATGTTTCCATGACCATGACCATGACCTCCATACTTGACAACATGGTTGCATGAGATTCTTAATTCTTGGTTCTACAATAGATATCCCCTCCTCCATCTGATCAAGGTTTGGCTGTTCTCATAATAAATCTCCATATGCGTTGAATAATATTGATGAAAGAATGCACCCTTGTCTAACACATTTTCTATTTCAAAACTTTCTGTCATGCCGAAACCAGTTCGTATGCTTGCCTGTTGGTTTCTGTATAAGTTCATGAGGAGGCTATATGGTAATCTTGGACACCCATTTTCATGAGAAAGACCAGATCGTGATCAACGCAATAGAAAGCCTTGCTGTAATCGATGAAGCAGGTGTATATATACTTTCTATTCACATTGAACCTTTCCATGACCATTCTGATGTTTGAGATGTTATCCCTTATCCCGCATATATTAATAAACATGAATGGGTTAAAATATTGAAAAACATCAAACTTCTCGGTCTCTATCTCGATAACGCTGATGTATGTATGTATGTATGTTTGTATGTAACCAAGCTAAAATCGGTTCAATATTTATCCTGCATTATTTATAAGTATCATTTCAAGATTAAGTCAGAGACTAAGATTTTCAAAAAGGATCCCATCGAATCATTCCTCTAATTCAATAAATTCATGACTGCCACAATTCATGTAAACTCAATCTCAAATTATCTAAATGCTTCTACTAAAAGCCGAATACTTACATCCTTTCTCAATCGCCTATTCTCGAATTTGGTCAATTCATACATTCCTCATTATTAATATGTTCTGATCTATAAAACTTTTATTTTAAATTTCGTTAGTGTTGTTAGTATTAACAAATGTTTACAATTTATCAAAAGCTTACTCAGAGTCTTGACCAATCGAATAATTTCCAGCTTGAATGTTCCAATAAGCCTGTGCTGCTCAAAAACTCTTAAACCCAGAGTTAAAAGAGGTTGACCTATATTATTGAAAAACTTACCTTTAATTTTGATACAATATGTATTTAACATGATTGATTGAGATGTTGAATTGCAAAGTATATAATTTTTGAAACGGCGACAGAATGCTTGCATAATTAAATTTGAACGTTTTGTTTGCTTAAAACATTTTCTTCAGAAATAGGAAGCGTTAAGCTTCGTTTTAGTAGTAGTAAGTAAGTAAAAACGTTCAGATTTAAATTTATGAGCATAAATCAGTCAACATCGCGTAATCCTTACAACAATAATAAAACTATCAACATACGAATAGGTAAACTGTTTATTGGTGACACAATTATCGACGAATTCAATATTTAAAAATCAGTTTTTTTAAATTCTGGGAATCACTCGACAATATCTTTGAATTTCATTATCTAACACCCATTCCATACTAATAAATTTGATGAACTTTCAGTTATCATCGCTAAAACTTCTCATAATATTGTAATCATCATAGAAAGCTGGTTCCATAACTCTATTGACTCCTCTCCTTTTCATACTCCGACTTATATACCTGAGGTCGCCGCAGTTGGAATCAGTTTGAATCAAACACAACGTATCTTATTATCATTATTCTCCTAATCTCTAACAGATCCAAATCCATTAACTACCTGTGCTTCTCCTTTCGCAGAATTTAATATCTTCCACTTTTTATATTCTTTCTGGCCTTCCCATTGGAAATAGAAATCATTTCCTCACTTTTATCTGTGATAATATTGATCATGTCTGATAAAATTCTCATACTGTAATTGGTAGTGATTTGAATAACGTTACTTGAAAATTCTTACAATCTCAAAAACATTATAAGACTTCCAACCAGTGAAGAAAGCAACTCTAGACAGATCATGGTAAATTCCTATCTTCGATAAATATATAAAAATATATCCTACTATCTACCCTTAATTAGCAGAAACTTTTCTAAAAATATCATGTGACATTAAAGTTTTTGATTTTTAAAAAATGCGAAGCATTTCTGCACATCTTAGATAACCTAAACTGGATCAAACCTCAATCCAACCTCGGAAGATGTATATATCAAGACTCAAATCCTTTATGACCTGATGCTTAATAACGCTCTAAGTCAAATCCCGCAAACCACAATAACCATACCATCAAAGACAAGTGCTGAATCACAGTCATGAAATTACTAATTCAACAGCGTTTATTTTTAATTCAACATAACTTACTGTGACAGTAATATTTGAGAAACTGATTTTCCTCAGGATGCATCATTTACTTCTTACTCATTACGGTTTAAATCAATTTGGGTTCCAACCTAACTGTGGTACAATCATTGGTTCTATTCTTGCGCATCACAAATTATGCAAATTTATTGAAGACAAAAGTACGAATGCAATCTCCGTAATCACGTTTGATGAGTCTATTAGACTCATGGATTGGATGCAATAAAAAATTGCATCCAGTTTATGAGAAATCTTGTAAAAAATTTAGACTCTAAATAAGTCTCCCAAGAATTTTCATAAACTTATCCTGGATCGGCTCCAATCGACTAATATTCATGTTAACTTCATATCTTGGGTGAAATCAATCGAATATTAGCAATCGAACTTAATTTTTCAGTATAAATGATCTATTCATCCTCCTCAGTGAATTTATGGTAGCCCTCAAATTGCAGTTATGATCATATACATGTACATATAGTGATCTTTATGATCAATTATGATCTTCATATGTAGTGTAACAAAAAAGTCTGTTTTCCACAATTGTTATTATAAAACAAGAAATTATCTATGGAATTACTGGTCACATATTTTTTGTTAATTCTATGGAAAGCAGTATTGAAGGAGAATGCAATAATCCAACATGACAATGCCCGATCACATTCCTCCCATGCGACCAAAGACTTTATTGGTTCCAAGAATGTTGTCATCCTTCTGCAAGCTCCTTATTCTCCCGACACTAATCTCAGTGACAGATTTATTTTCCCCAAACTTGAAATGGAAAGATACCAAATGAACATACCGACAAACATAGAACCGGAGAACTTTCTTCCTGATGCATTGAGTCGCCACACAGATGCGATGTTGAGGGCCCACTACCATGTGGTGATCGCTAAGAGTGGTGAATACGTGTAATTTGTTTACTCTTGACTCAAGCGTAGCTGTTTCATTGTTCCATTGCAAATATTATTTATTTTGTAACATTTAGACAAACAATTTTGTTAATTGGAAATTTAGAATTATTAACGGCCGTCTTTTGTTACCCTATAATTATAATTTAACGGTCTAAGAACTCTATGTACCTTTTACTTATATAGTTAGGCATATAGTTATATAGGCATATATAGGTTATATAGTAGTTTTAGTAAAATCCACAAAGATGCTCTATACGCGAGTGTTGTAAGACAGAGTAGATACATAAAAATCTCAATTAAAAAGACACTTCTTCAAAAAAATTGACATCATATTTGATACAATAATAGGTATAGATTTATCTATGTTTTTGAAATAACTTTTTCTACTTAATGTTGAGAAAACTGATGTGTTGCATATAGGTTTGTCTAAATGAGAATTCCATTTTAGATAAACAAATTTTACGTTAAAACAATTACGATTATTATAGAGATTAACCCGCAGTCATTGAAATAATCGATAACATTTACTTTTCATTTAAAAAACGAATTCTGCTTTAATCGTAAATTCACATAAGTAGTAAGAATATATCACCAATTTGCAGAATCATAAAATTTTGATTGATAGATCTTGGGTGTGTAAACATTTTAAACATTTAATTTTAATATAAAAATTTAATCAATCTACCTCCGGTAAAACGATCGAGAGCGAATATGTTGAAATCCCAATCATCTACTCTTCTTAGTAAATTCTGAAATAATAATAAAAATTTTCAAACTAATCAACAGATTTAAGATTTCAGAATGATAAAATTATCGCTCAATGGCTCAAAAACGAATAATATGATTCATGCCAGTTAATCATGCCAACCACTTAAATAAATTAAAGTTATTATGAAAAGTATACACATTATATTACAAATAAAGTACCAATTAAGAGTTTAACCTTTTTGTGGTTCAATGAATCCAGAAGGTTGTATTAAGTTTTATTAAAGTATCAACCTGAAATCGATTTCAGCCGTGCATTATTGAACTGACTAACAGCTGCTGATATTTTCCGCGTGAATAACTATAACCGCGAGATAACTATTATTGACTAATAGGCGTTTTCGCAAACTATAAGAAACAGTCATTCGTAAACTATGTTTCCGAGTCGTTTCTTTTGCTAAACGGAACCGATTCCTGGAACCAGCGACTATCGTGTCTGGCTTTTTATTTAATAGAAATTGTCCGTGCAGAAACGGTAATTTCGTAAACTAATCCGGGAACCGGTTCTAATTAAAAGAAACAGATCTGAGTTTACGAAAACGCCAAATGTGCATCAATGAAATGGAAATCATATTTAACGTATAGTGTATTAAATCTATATAGTGCACATCCCCCAGGAAATTATTATCGGTGTGTGAAATTCCCCTCAGTTCAATTTTGATCGGTGTTATTTGTTACCCATCACCTCAATTAAATGAATCTCCCGAATCCAATGCCACCTAAAATTGACTCTGATACTCTCGAACAGTTGTTTGGGTAAATCAGCTCACTACTAAAATCGATAGTTAAAATAATGATCCAAGAAGAATGAAAACAACCTTCATGTCAAGATAAACACACTTGAACAAAAATATGAATCTCTCTAAAAATCAATCAGTGACCAAATGATAACCAAAGGATCTAGTAAATAAACTAGTAGGCAAAGCTATATATTCTCCATAAAACAAAATACAACTATGTATATATATAATTCATATTAGCATTGAAAGGTTCAAGGCGTGGAAGAACAAAGTTTTAACTATTATGAATAATATTGATTCTGATATCGAACAGTCAGTGGCTAATTATCTTGGCAAATTCCAACTATTAGGAAGAGGTATATATTATCTGAATAATAGAATTAAAACTTTGTCTTCTTAATTTAAGTTATCCTGCTAAATTGGTCGACGACGCGATTAATAAAAGTTATTTGATTCCACCCTCCAACAAAATTCCCACGCAATATTCCCACGCATAGGATAAAATCATACCTATGATATTACCATCCTAACAAATTATCTATGGAATACACAAACAAACTATTTTTCCCATATTTCAATAACATCATACATGAATATTTTGATAGACATAAGCTTATAAAATGCATGAAACAACCCTTAAATCTTATTTGCTGTCTTCAGGTTAACCAAATCTATGGCACAAGACGCTGCGGTAGAAAGAAATGTAAATCTTGTGATATAATAGTTGAGAAACAAAAAGGGATTTTCTTGAACAATTTATTTATAGAATTTAACTGTAACATGTCATGCATTTCTGAAAATTTTATTTATGTACTAATTTGTGATGGATGTTCTAAACTCTATGTAGGTGAAACAAGTATCAAATCTTCGGATCAACCTCCACAGAAATCACATTGAAAATGAACAATATAGTATCCTCCCGGTATCTCGCCATATTAGAAATTGCGCAAAGACATTTAAAGTTTTACCAATCTTCAAATTTCAATTAAAAAGTGATTACATAAGGAAGAAAATGGAAAACTACTTCATCAATATGCTAAAGCCGGATTTGAACGCATGGTCATAAAAATTCAACTTTCCTCAAATTCTCGATTTTGTTGCTAATTTTATGTAATGTCGATAAATCTGTTTTTCACTTTTGCCATGACTATCGTTTAATAAACGTGAAACTAGTTGGCACTAAAGGATTACTTTTTTATTGTTATTATTATTATATATATAATATAATATAATAAAAACAATTTATTTTCGTCAACTATTTAAAATGACATTAAAAATGGCTTAAAGTGGCAATTTAAAACTATAGTTAGCCATCTAAACTTATTTTAAAATCTCAAGCTGAACAACAATACATTTATAACTCATATATTAAAAGCCAATTATCATATTTTTATGATGTAATATAAATTAACAATGTTAATAATAATATTATTTAAAGCAATTTAAGAAGGCAATTTAATAAAGTCAGAATATATTTTTGTGCCATCTCGTCCAGTGACAATTACATGCAAATAATGAAACAGAATAGAATAAATCAATTAGATTACAAATACAAGTCAGAGGGAAAATTAGTCATATTGTGTAATAAGACAGAATGAGATGAATAGCTAAATGAGAGAAGGGAAGGATGACATAAGATAATGAGAATCGCACAATTACAATAACTGAATGAATGCTAAAATGAGAATATGCTAAGAGGATGCTAGAATGCTACAGAAAAACTAAAGAGAGAAGGGAATAACAAAAATTAAATTAAAAAAAACACAATAAAATAAGAGAATGCTATACAGCAAGGATATAATAAAATAAAATAAAAATAAATAATATGTATTTGTATTTATATGACTTGTATTTGCAATCTAATTAATTTATTCTATTCTGTTTTATTATTTGCCTGTAATTGTCACTGATGAGATGGCATGAAAATATTCTGACTTTATTATTATGTTTAATAATAATATTATTATTAAACATTTTTATACAGAGCTTAAAATTAGAACTCAAGTGCTCAACATGGGAGAAACACAGTAGATAAAATTATGCAGGATAATATAGAGGTATAAACCTACAAAATGATGTTAAGAGATAAGAGTATAAGAGATTTTGTGATATTAGAGTGAAATATAATGTGGGGGAATGGGGACTGCATAAGAAAGGTTTCATCATGGAAGCAAGTTGTTCAAACACCAGGGTAAAGATACACTCAAGAATGGAAAAGTGAAATTAATATGGGATTTCACTATACAGATGGACAATCAAATGCAACACAATGACTCATGACTCAATTAAATTAGATTGGATCACATTCTGCTGTAGACAAAGAAAAACAATGAGCCATGGTTGTTCTAGAGAAAAAAACATTACAGTCCCATGTGACACAATTAGGTCAATTCAAAAGAAGAAAAGAATGGTATGGGGTGCCAGATAAAGAAATTAAGTTAAACAGTTAAGTGTACTTGAAACAACACAAAAGTCAAGAAATTAATCAAATGAAATTGAATTGTTTTAGAAATTGACATCAATAGGATCATACAGAAAAAGCAAAGATTGTATGACTGTTACATAAGGTGATGAAGGAATATCCTGTAATCTTGGTATAACAAGGAGGCCTATCAGAGTAAAAGATGCACAACTGACATAAGTCTAAAAGATTTTTTTATAATGTGGTCTTATGCCTAATGATTTATTTTGTCTTTAAAACAGAAATTCAAGAAAAAGATCTAGGATATATTTGCAAGACTTATGAATATATTTGGCTAAAGAGTTAAAATTATTTTTTATAAGTTAATTTGTTCATATTTTTTATTCAAATCATATTATGTCATGACAATCAATACCTAGGTTAGATACTAAATTTTTAAATTTTTTTTGTACCTTTCTAATTTTTCATAATGCAAAGAATAAATTATGAAAATATGTTTGTAGATCTTAATTTCTATTCTATGGCATGTCCCTTTTAACATTAATTTCCATTTTAACATTTAATAGATAATAGTATAGGGTGAAATTGAACTTACATGTCCAGATCTTGGGTATGTTTTGTCTAATAATCCTCGTGGATCCCTATTGAAAACTGGTTTTGAACCTGTCCTTCGTTTGTATTGAGGCATTTTCAACAATAAAAGAATTGATTTGATTTAAACTCAATGCCTACACATTTATAAGGAAAATAGAATCATTATTCATTTTAATATATTATAACACTAAATTTTACTGAATAACAAATAAAATGAAAATATTTGAAAACAAGAATGTTAATACTCTGATTGATATGATTAATGAATTGAGGACACTAGTTGACAAAGAAATATTCATACATCATGTTTTTAATATTGAATTTAATACACATACATATTTAATCTATAGATACTACAAGTATCCTGGCCTAAACAATGCATCTTTTAGAATTGTTTTCATTAATATTTTCAAATATCATTTCTGTTTCTTTTAAGGTATATATTTTTTATGATATAAATGGTCTTTAGGCCTTCTTTAAAAATAAAACATGATTCAAGGTTTATATTATTTTATGAAATTAAATTTTTCAAAATTCTTTTAGATATTTTCAAAATACTTTTAGATCTGTGATTACAAGATGAAAAAGCACTGTACAAAAGGTAAACAGATAATAGATAAACAGATATGTTTAGCAAATTGTTGCAAAGTATTTCAATTTTATTCATCTCCTATTATATGATATTAAATTTAAACATTAACATTAAAATAAATTATACTTATAGAAAAAGGTACATGGCCAAGCTTTTCATTGTAATGCATCTATACAGGATAAATACCATGCTAAGTAGTGAGGAATTATATGGAATTGAACATAGAAAATCATAACACTGTATATTTTATGGATTCCTTGCAATTTAAAAAATACCTAATTTTTAAGGGTTAAGATTAATTATTCTAAACATTTTTGGACAAAATAAATAAAATATATTGCTCAAAGTTAATTTTTAACCTGAATATTTTTCATTTGAAGAAAAATATTACAAATATGACATTACAAACACTAGACATAAACATCCAGGATTATATATTACATATTCATGAATCTATTTAAGAAAATTGTATCTTTAAAAAATCGAAAAAGCTTTCCTATAAACAATTAAGCGATATTATATTAACAACTTTAAAAGGTTACAGAATATTTAATTTTCGCCTTATTTAAAGAAAAGGTACAAAAAATACCACAAAAATATTAAGAATGACGAAAACTAAAATAGTCCATCAATATTTTTTTTTGGTTTGAAAAAAAGATTTTAAAATTTACTTTTCAATTGTAAATTTGTAAATTTCAATTTCAATTTTAAAAATATTACATTTTAACTAGGAACCAGCATTTTCAATGAAGAGACCATATAAAGGTATAGATATTTTCATGGAATTCAATTATGTTCCCAAATGACGTCACGCTTTTTATAGACTCTATGATTTGACCCTTTCACCTTTGTCACACTTCTTCCCAAATTTAGAGATCTTAACAATATGTTAAAATCCATGAGATCGCAAAACAAGGATATATATAATACCTATATGTAACATTTTAGGCAAAGAAGATTTTTGTAAAGTAAGCCAGTAGAAAATTTTGATGTTAATTAAAATTGGGTAGAGGTAAATACCCACGCGAGTTCGTAATACTAAGTTATTAATTGATATATCCAGATCGAGCCAAAACTCAAAAAGACGGTAAAAAATCTTTAGGGCCAAAATTGCTAATAGCGAATTAAAAAATTATTTTACAGAAAATATTTTAGCTATGCAATTTTTGCTCTATACCACCCACCAAAGTCAATGTACGTAGAATACCTTCTAGAATTTCTGGCTGAATTAACGGAAAAAACCTTAGAAACATCAACGAATCATTGCGGATGTTTTCAACCAACTATAAGCTACAATAGAATAATAAAATGCACACATTTCTTACAACTGGTCAAAAATCCAACTCGATGAGGAAGTCACCTTAGAATTTACTGCAATGAAGACATTTTGAGAAAGTACAAGTAATGAATTCAACCGTCAAAAGTGACGAATAGAGCATAATTGTTGCCCACAAAACAGCATCAAAGGTAACTTTGAAGAAAAAGAGATGAAAGCATTCTATAAGAATGAGAAACTCAATAGACCATTACACTTTACCTAAAAGAATTTCCAAAACCTTCACCTATCCTTCAAAGAAGATCTCTTTCCAAGAAGCATGACCGCAGCTATATTTAATGACATTATATATGAACCAACTCTTCAACTTCGACAAATCAATGCCTTTCCTCAAAATCAATGCTGACTCCTTCGCAAATCCTTTGACAAAACTAATCAACTTCTCTATAGCAAACAAAAATCCCAACACAAAAGAAATGGTAGCGGTTTGTTGGGGACTGTTTGTTTTTATAGTTAAAATATGAGAATTTAAGCTAAAATAAGGGTATAGCTATTCACAAATAAAGGTTTTCACACTTCTTATGGGGATGATCGTTTTGAATTTTATAAAAGGACAATTTATTTTAAGTGAAATATATGTAAACCAAATTTGAGCTCTCTAACTGCTAAATTAAAGAAATTGTAGCCGGAGTCCTATAAAATTGATTTTGGGGTCTATCTATTTTACTTAGGAAGACATGGTCGGACAAGTTTTAATTTTATATTAGGACAAATACAGGGACTACTCTAATATCGGTTCATGTCATTTTGAGTAAAAGTCCTATTATTCAACTTTATAATTAAGCGCTTATTTATTAAAGAACAGTAAAAA
>JAYJLU010483276.1:1645-12679 GCA_036873645.1 Minona dolichovesicula | reverse complement strand
TGTTCAGTTCTTTATGGAGCTGATTTGTATTTGTTAGATGCTTCTTGTGGAATAATATTTTTAATAACCTGTTTTGTATTTTCTGCAATTGGTTAGTCCATACCTTATTTCTCGCCATATCTCGCCTTATTAGAAATTGCACAAAGACATTTACAATTTTACCAATCTTCAAATTCCAATTAAAAGTGACTGGAAGAAAATGGGAAATTACTTCATCAATATATTATGTAGATGCTACAGTCGGATTTGAGCACATAAACATAAAGATTCATGGTCATAAAAATTCAATTCTATTATGTGGGTCCTCTTACAATGTTTAATATAAAATATATCGATAGAAAACTGTTTTTCACTTTTGTCATGCCAAACACACAATATAGGTAGATAGCCGAAGATAGAATGGCTCCTTATGGTACACTGGAAGTTATTGTAAAAAGTTCATGTTGGTAGTTATCTCAACATATTGTTGTCTTTCAGTCAGATGGCTTGCATATCAATTGCAGAAATCAATAAGGAGGTTATAATTGTGAATAGTATTATGAATAACACCATGAGGTAGTTTGTCAAATGCATTACTTGCATCTAAGTTGATCAGTGATAACATTTTAAATACATGTATGTAATGCATTGACTCATTTTGGTCTTATGTCATTTAGTAAATTCAAAACCTACAATTGCATTGTTTAAAAAATAAATGAAAGTATCTGTTTTGCATAGAGATATCAGTCACTATTTCTAAAGAGCTTCTTCATCTATCAAACTAAATTCTGAAAAGGCATACAGTGATCAGTATATTATAGATAAAATGAGATGGTCAATGTCTGTAAGATTGCTTAATAAAAAATGTTGCTTTTAATTCACAAAATAGTTATAAAGCATTAAAAGTGAAACATATTGTTAATAAAATTTTAAATATTTTAATGCTCATATCTTTTTATTGACATTATGGTACAAGTAGTTGTCTGATAGATTGGTAAGTAGCAAACTGTAAATTTTATATTTTGTTTAGATAGAATAAACAATTGGCAAAAATGGTCATGTGTCAAGAATAAGCCAAGAGATATACAAGGTTAAGTTAAGATTTAAAAATGGAAATATAACATGTTTTAGACTAACAATTTGTTTTAATGGTGAGAATTATTGATTTTCCATTTCCTTAAAACACTTATCCAGTTCATTTGCACATCACTTCATGAAAATAGTCAGTTCAATAAAGCACATTGTGATAGTAAGCGAGATATTGTGCATAATGATTAAAGTGTGCAATTGAGATACATCGTAAAGGCGTAACTTATCAGCTATATATAAAAGCAAATGACAGATTAAACTTAGATCAGATCAACTTAAGATAAAATATTATTAGGAATTTTAGGTACTGAAAAGCCACATTCTAAATTCATCAAACAATAGAAGAAGACTTGTAGAATCTCATCAAAGAGACGAAGGATTTTTTCTTGATACCAGATTGAAAATACATTGGTATAATAAACTCACCCTCCAATAAAGAACCAACTTAGATACGGTATTATGGTATCCCATGGTTGTTAATTTCTATGACTTTGAGGGTCACTTTACCTGAGAGGTAATGAGAGGAGGGCTCATCATAATATATGAATTGAAGAAATGAAAACAGTGTAGTGGTTGTGAATCTTATAGAACTCTCCTTGAAATTTATTTATTGAGACAATGAATAAGTTACTCCTTTACGATGTATCTTAATTGTGCGCTTTATTAATCACTATATGCTCAATATCTCTGCTTACTATCATGATGTGCTTTATTGAATTTTTTATGTGCCTTATTGAACTGACTATTGGCATGAAGCAAAAATGTGTGTCTTATTGAACTGACTATTTGCAGAAAGCAATGTTTCAGAAATATAGTTGTGCATTAATAAACTGGATAAGTGCTTTAAGGAAATGGAAAACCAATATTAAAAATGGACAAAATCCTACTTATTTCTAAATATGTAAATTTTGTAAATGCTCTGTATTATTCTATCACAACAAGAGTTCATAATAGCATAAAATGTTATATAAGTGTAAGTGTAAGTGACTATGTAAGTGACTATACTTTTGAAAGTATACAAGTCTCAAGAATCATTTTTGGATATTATTTAGATAAGAATATATATATATGTATATATAACTGTAAGTTTAATATAAATATATAATAAATATAGTCAATTTTAATGAATTTTTTTTATAAATGTCATGTTTAACCCATTAAGCATGAAAATTATATTTATATCCAAGTTTTAAAATACAGACTATATAGGATCTCAAAATTGTCCTAGGATTTTAGATCAATATCTTTTGAAATGCCTGAAATATAGACTGGCAACATTTGTTGACACCTCCATTTTAGGTCAAAAGTAAACTTTTCAGATTAGAAATAGGTTAAGAAGACATTATGTATTAATTGATGAGAAAATCATGATTTACATACAGAATAACAAAGACAGAAATAGAATCAACCCACAAGTAATAAAACCAAATAATAAACATTTTTATGTCTTATTGAAAAGGTATCAGCCAATACTTTAGATTTTGGTTCTATAAAAATTCCTTTCTCCCTCTGAAAGCCTCTGGAATAATATTTTTATCATACCAAAATAATATGAATGTAATCTGGAAAAAAATTCACTTTTTAAACCACTTTTCCTATAAGAGGAGAGCAGCCCAATTGATTGTCTCCCTTCATATTGGCATAATAGTATCACTTATTTTAAGTTAAATATGGGAATATTGATTAATTGACCCAGTTAAGTTGTGCAAAAATTTCTAAAAAGCAATGTGGTCATGGGGTATTTGTTAAAATATTTAAAATAATTTAAATAATGAATATTTATACACAGTTGTTATTTGATCAATCATCGGTTGAATAATTTTCCTGCTATTTGACCGATAATAATTGGTTATATAGTTAAAATCACAATCTATGTATATATTTTATTAATTGTTTGACTGTAAGAATAGATATGTACATACGCTACATGTACCTTATTCATATCACTGTTAGTTTAATTAGATATATGTGTAGATAGATGGTCCATTCTGATTTCGACTAAACACTTAGATATTTACATTATATATATTGGTTGATACATGTAGGTATAAATGATATTAATAGTTTATATATCTTTTTATGTCAAACATCATATTTTTAACCATGCTACCAATTTATAGTCGGTCAAATAGCGGGAAACTATTCAACCGATGATTGGTCAAATAACAACTGCGATATTATTATAAGTTATTATTGAAATGTTATATAGAATTCTGGGGCCTGTCAAGTACTTCAGATACATACATACATTTTTCCTTATGACAATTATAATATTATAAATAATTTTTTCCCCTAAGGTTAAGCTGTCGCATTGATTAGCGTCGTAACCAATTTAAACAAATGTATTTTGCGTAAATTCTGGATAGGTGTGAGTGGGGACCCATTTTCGATGGTTAATTAAATTGAATTGGTATACATGGCTGAAAAATTCCTATTTACGCCACTATAAAATCATCAGTTCTAAATTTGTAGGATATCGTTAAAAAGTGAAGCGGGGTTGTTTTCAAATAACATATCAGTGGAGATTGTTATCATTTTCAAGTCAACTGTTCTAAATGGATATTTGCTCAAAAAGAAAAATATTATTAACACTAGAACAGCTGAACCCATCAATCGACGAATTTTTCGTATTTTTGGAATTCCTCCCGTGACTTTTATTTTCGAGTTCTACTAGTTTTTGTAGAAATTTTGATGATTTCATCACATGACTGTGCTATAGCGACAGATATCTAGAACAGCGATATCTGTTAATTGACGATTTTGAAAATTGTAATCTTAAAATTCAATCTTTTTTGTGCCGTGTATAATATCTTCAATGTGACTCATGTCAATCTGATTTAATTACCTACCCCAAACATAACGTGGAAATGGGAAAAAAGATAAAAAATGTCCCAAAACATTTTTGCATTTTATCCATATTTTTGGATTTGCGTAAAAATGAATTGACTTCTGCGATAACTAAAAAAAGTTTTTCAACGAAATATCTCGAGAAAAGAACCCTAACAACATATCCAACGTCATAATTATAATCTATACCTTAAACATATTTACGGACATGGCTGATAAACAAAACAATCGTCAATTGACAGATTCTGCTGTTCTATGTATCATATAGGTATTGAATTTCCCGCTGTTGTGGTAAAGGGAGCGCTCAGCCTCTTCAATATAAAGTGTGAGAGATATTTATTTATGCTCACAGATGTAAATTATAAATAATGTGCTGTAAATCACCATATGCGAAGCGCACGGATGGAGTATACATATCCCTTAATGAATTGTCAGGGCGGCTGGATAGGATAATAAACCTGTCACATTATAACAATACAATAATATCCCGAGCCAACAATTTGTCATCATTTCCCATAATTAGATCATTACCATATGCATATCAGATGATTATTTAGAAATAACTGCATTTAATTATATAAGTATACCAATTCATTCATATATATATAGATATATATCTCAGACCTCGCGGACAAATTATTTCAACTACGCCTATGGTATCACCGTCACCTTCAAAATAAACAAAAATAATTACCTAATGAATGCAATTGAAACTCTATAAGGCTTAATTCCATAATAAACCCAGACTAATTTTCTTTCTTAAAAATATCTAATATTTCTTCAAAAATGGCAGCGAGCCCAAAACGACACTATCCTTGACTATTGACGGTGCGTACCCAGCGTTACGAGCGTGAAAATCTTAAGTCTCACGTTCGACCTCGACCTCAACTGGAAAAACATATTAAAGTGATAATTTTTTTTAATCTGCTCATCTAAACTCTACACTTAGAACATTCATAAAGATTCAAGACTAAAAGCATGTCCTACACCCACTGCTGCCCAACCGAAATCAACACGGAAGAAGTCTGCGAGCACGACAACATGACTACCAAATGCCGGGCCTGACATCAATCAATAAGAAGAACTATCTGAAACGTATCCTTCATGACTGTATCAATGTTAACATATGAGTTAGTAAATTATTGCTATTGTACAAACCAAAAAAATTTGTAACTATTTAGAATAAACACTTGTCAAATGTTTGTTTTGAGACTTTTTAAACGTTACATAAACGTTTGCTAAAAAACGTTAAATAAACGTTAAGGTAACGTTTAATAAACATTTCCATTGCTATCAAACGTTTGTGAAACGTGAACAACTATAAAAACAACGTTATTATGTAAACGTTGTTTCAAATGCTAACGTTAGGAAACCTTTCAAACGTTTGACAAACGTCATTGTGCAACGAGGATGAATTATGATATACCTTAGTTTTATTTTTAATTAAACTATTTAGACTAAATGATGATAAAGGTATACGGAAGAGCTGAAGGTCACTTTCCCAACAATTTAGAAGATAGAATCCTCAAAATTCCACAATTTTCTAAAATTATTCATGAAATACAGAGCTAATATACCTACATATAACAGTAGGTAGACAATTAAGAGGCTTATTCTGTAGTAGGTATAACACTATAATCATGTAACAGAGTGTAAAGATACGAACCAATGTCTCCAGCCTCCACAAAATTTATCACAGGTGGAACATGTGGAAATATAGAGTAGATCAGGGGAGAATTCCTACGACCAGGTCGAGTAGTCTTGGATTCTTTGTTGGAAGAGGCGGAAGTTGGCCTTCTTGCAGTTGCTGATGTCGACCTTTTCCTATATTTGGCGTGCAAGTCACGTTGTCTCTCTGAATAAATACATATGTAAGCGGACTCAAATACCAATCAATAGGCGTATGAATAAAAATGAATAATTGAGGAATCAATTTTGATATTATTGGGTTAAACTGATTGCTTTTGGAGAGTTTCTTAGAATTCTTAGAATCTAACAACAAATAATAAAATAATCTAGAAAATTTAATTTTGAGAAATTCTCAATTTTTCTAGATGAGTTAGGCGAGCGCGGGTGAATGCCAGTTTGCACCGAATTGAAATATGTATTCTTATTCAGTTGGCGGCAAAGAACCGATCTAAATGGACCGGAGAAGAAGACTATCCTGTTCAGAATCCCCTTCCTGGGTGACAGTCAACACAAATCGATAACCAAAAGAATCCGAAATATCGTCCTCTCCAATTTCTTTGCTGCTAAATTATTCCAACAACATCTCCAATTATGTGTCCATCGCTAAAAGTTGTAATCAAACCGTTCGACCGATCCTGCGTGATTTATCAATTTCAATGTAACTGTGGTGACAGTTATATTGGAAGAACGGTGCGCAGATTGGGCGTGAGAATCAAAGAACACATTCCGAAATGGATAACAAATGAAACCCAACCTTTGAGACTGCCATCGAGTTCAATTGGCAAACATATCTTATCCTGCCACTGACAGCTCGCCACAACTTCAGTGTTATTGCGCAATCTGGTGACAAGATGAGACTGGCTATTCTTGAATCATTGTTAAATAAATATCTCAAACCTAAGCTTTATATTCAGTCTGATTTCGACTTAGAGAATGTAAATAATTGTTAAACTATTTTGTGGGCAAGAAGATACATGTTTACATGTTTTACACAATTAATTTTAGAAAGGGTTCCCCTCTGTTTGGAGAAACCTGGTCCCCATTTACAACAGACATATAACGGATGGAAAGTCACTAAAAGCAAGAATTGTATTATAATAATCATACTCGCAAAATTGGATTCCAGCTCTTCATCACTATCATCATCCTTTCCCTTCGAGCTGTTGTTATTATTCGTTAAAAGAAGAGCCGATGATGCTCTGTTGATTTTTGGCGTACAACTTTGAGGCCGTTTTCTACGAGCACTGAGTCTAGTTGGGAGCAGGTTATCGTCGCTGCTGTCATCGGAATTCGAATCGTCACAATTTGCCTCTTCAGTCTCACTCACTTGAGTTGGAATAGCCTTAGAGGATTGGTCTTTCTTTTTAAAATTCGGGACACTACCGCATCTGAGAATGGACGTTTGATTTTTGCATCTGAGAATGGCCTTCAATTCGTCATCACTTCGTTCAGCTTCTCCGTCACCGGGGTGTCTCTCTCTGTAATAGAACAATACGCGCCAAGGAATGAAAACCATAGTCAATATACATGGTCTGAGTTAACTTTTGGTTTGAAAATAATCCTTTTCAATGTTCACGACGGTAGTAAACACATTTTAGAGGTTTAGTTTCATTATTATGACCTATTTAGATTTAAAATATTCTTATTTAGTTATAGTTTTACATTAAAAATTTAGAAGTCAAACTCAAACCTTTATTGAAACCAAAACTAAACTCACTGATTGTAATAAACTCGGCCATTCAAGAATGTGAGTGCTTTTAGTTCAAGCATATAATGTTAAACTTTAGAATTTGTTTTGACTCCTTGAGTTAGCATTTTAAAAATATAGCAAAAGAGCACTGTCTATACTAAGATGTATATTTTCACAAATTTCCGGACAGAAAATATACATCTTAGCAGACAGTGCTCTTTTCTTATATTTTTACATATGTTAAACGGAGCATTGGAATAGACATCATAAATGGAATTAGATGGAGAAATGAAATGGACATCATAATTAGAACGGAGAATTGGAATAGAAATCATAATTGAAATGGAGAATTAGAATAGAAATCATAATTGGAATGGAGAATTGGAATAGAAATCATAATTGGAATTAGATGGAGAATTGGAATGGACATGATAATTGGAATGGAGAATTGTAATAGAGAATTGTAATAGAAATCATATTTGGAATTAGATGGAGAATTGAAATGGACATCATAATTGGAATGGAGAATTAGAATAGAAATCATATTTGGAATGGAGAATTGGAATAGAAATCATATTTAGAATTAGATGGAGAATTGAAATGGACATCATAACTGGAATGGAGAATTCGAATAGAAATCATATTTGGAATGGAGAATAGGGATAAAAATCATAAATGGAATGGAGAATTGGATAGAAATCACAATTGAAATGGAGAATTAGAATAGAAATTCTAATTGGAATGGAGAATTTGCAATGGTAATTATAAATGGAATTAAATGGAGAATTGGAATATAGACATTACTATTGGAATTAAAATTGAATTTGTGTTTAATATGGCAACTCTTATGGATTGTATTATTATCTTGTTGTATAAACTGTGTGATTTTCTACATACCCCAGAGAATCCAGGTAGTCGGGCTGCGATTTAGAGAGGCCTGACCTTGCTGACATGGGTCTGATGGGTTGAAAACCAGAATAATAATCCAGCTGATTGCCTGACTTGGATTCAACTTTTGCTATTTGCTCACCATTTGCTGTGGTGACACTCAATCTCGCTACAGGATGACCACCCGATTCCCCAACACCGGAGGAGCGACTGCCTTTCATATTTGTGGAATTAATGAGAGAAATTTTCTTCAACTCTCGATCAACAGACTCTGTTTTATTAGAATTGTATTCTTCTTGATTCTTCATATTGTTTGATGAATCATCGGATGATGAAGAATCAGTGGATTTGGAATCATTGTGGTGCAGCACATCGTCCAAGTTATTTCCCGTCTGTTGTTGCTGGCGGTGATATTCTAATTCTTTTTTAATTTGTTGATAGAGATTTATTTCGGGACTATTGGATTCATTCTGATCGCATTTGTTAGATATTTCATTTGGCGCAGCATCTAAGCTTCCCTCTGGTATTGCCCGGACTGAAGAATTATAAATTAATGACTCGCTCTTTTTACTGCCCTTATGATAGAACACTGTCGCCCCAGTGACGGTGCCAGTGACGGGCATTCTCTTGATAACTCGCGCGCGTATCTCTTCACACTTCAGGCTGTGAAAATCATTCAAATTGCTGACTGATAAACTGCCCAGACTTGCATTTTTATTGCCCATTATTTTCACCGAGGTGGCGGTAGGTAATTTGGAGTTGGTAGTTTTACTCTCCTCCCCTGTTGCATTATTCGAGTCCTGCTTGAATTGAGTATTGTTGTCTTTACTATTGTTGATAATTGAGTTGGCAGATGATGGCCTCCTCAATGTTTGATGAAAGGAATTAGCCGGTGAATTAGCAACCCTATTCCCCGACATGGGTCTTCTCAATGTGACTTTTGCTGAGTGCTGAATAGGGGGAGGTGGTTTCTCGTCTAATTTTGCTGTTTGATTTCTCAGAAAAGCATTAATAGGTATGTTGTTGTTATTATTTGTGTGAAAAGTAACTTGATGTTTAACAGTTGAATGATTTCGATCAGGGGATGGCGCTTCACTTGTAGATGAAGAATTCGTCTGATTGTTATCATGATGAGAAGATTCCTTGACTGATCCTTTCAACAACAGTTCCTCTCCTATAATAGGAATGGATGGCACAGTTACCTTATTGTTCACCAATCCAACAGTAGTTGTTGCTGACACCTGTCGTTCATGCGGGAATGTACCGAATTTGGAGGGGACTGCGACAGCAGTGTGGGAAATATTGGCGCGAAAATTTTTGTGTAATGAAGAGAAGGGCGATAATGGACCACCAAACCATGAGACAGTCTGAAATCTGGTTTGATTGGTGATGGGTGTCGAGGGCCGGTGTAAATCCAGACCTGGTCGATTTATTCTTTCCCGATGCACTAGTAATGAAGAGGAGGATGTTGAAGAGGATGAATTGGCGGTGGAATTCATGAAATTCATGTTCTCACCCGGTGAGTAGACCTTCAGTGGCTCCTTTCTAATTGACATTTGTCAGTGTGTTCAGTAATCTTATATAGAGAGAGATGAATAGCGCTGCTGTAGATAGGATGATACGATATTAACCAACAACCAATTAATTAATTAAACGATGCCATTTAAGATGAGATCATGAGGCAGTGATTGTCACTATCCTGTATGTTTACTGATCAATTAATTTTGATTTTAAAATTTTTCAAAGGTAGTTAGTAGTCCGTTAGGTACTGTGTGATTGATATTTGCTTGCTGGTGGTGATGGTGGTGTGAAGGTTGTTCTTGCGTTGTGTTAAAAAGTGAATTGCTTGATTTAATATGATAATGAGTCTCCATACAATACAGAGAGATATTGTTCTATTCTATAACTGGCTCGCGGCATTACTATACAACAACCTCTCTCATGCAATCAACCCACTCTCTAATCATCAAAACAAAATGAGTTCAAAATGCTAATTACCTAAATGGCGCGTTAATGATATAATGAAGCGCTCATAGAAAGAGTACCAACCAATTCATCAATGTACCTATATATTTACATTCATAGTCGCTAAGTTTGTTACCGGAGAAACCAAGGATATTAACACTACACTCATTAAGTGCGCATCTCTGAGAGCGGAGGTGAGAGAGAGAGAGAGAGAGAGAGAGAGAGAGAGAAGGAGAGAGAGAGAGAGAGACAGACAGACAGACAGACAGACAGACAGACAAAGTCAGAGAGAGAAAGAGAGAGAGAGAGATTAACATTTTGCGACAATGGACTAATTCTATTAAAACAAAGAGGATTAGCTGTAAGTCTTTTACTGCTGCTCAGATGAGACAAACATAATGATTTGATCTGCAACAAGAAAGCTCAATTAACTCTGTGCCATACCTCCATCATCCATATTATGAATATTATGCTAATAATTCAGACACAATGGCTCTTTTGTCAGAGGATAGATCGCGACCAAATGATTGCATTCTCTATCTCTAACTGTTCATCATTACAAATTCATTATCAAAAGAAATACCTCTCACCAATACACATTCTCATGATCTATGTCTACCTATACCTATATTTCAATACAATGTGAATACCAAGTCTAAATATCGATTAGAACTGAAACAAGAAATTATACGTACAAAATGGTATTTCTCGAAAATGAATAATTATGAATATTCCATTAAATAAATAAATAAATTCTCAAAATGAATAATTATGAATATTCCATTAAATTAATTAATTCATAAATTCTCGAATGAATAATTATGAATATTCCATTAAATAAATAAATAAATTCTCAAAATGAATAATTATGAATATTCCATTAAATT
>JAYJLU010482166.1:0-12685 GCA_036873645.1 Minona dolichovesicula | reverse complement strand
AAAATTATTACATTTGGATTTACTATCTCTTTTTGCTTTATTCTATTTATGATCCAATCACTACACCACCAAATTTCAAATATTTCATACAAATAAAGTGAATATTTGACTAAAAAGGTTATGGGAATTGATTGATAAATATTACTAATTTTATTAATATTTTATATGTAAATATATAAAGTTATTAAAGTAAAGTTAGTAAGTTAGTAATGTAAAGTCAGTATTTTTAAATAATTTGTTTATGCGAATGAATTGCGGTGAATTTGCTTTGACTTTTTTAGCTTAACAAACTTTTCATCTAAAATGTTCTGTAAAGAACACATGATTTAAGCATACATTAATATCGTGTGCTATGTCTGAGATGCCAAGATCTAAAATTCCAAAAGTTTTCCTCGCGAGCTCGGATATACATAGGCTTGCTTCACAGGCTTCACATGCCGCTCGTCATGAAAACCCAGTCTTGCTTTCTGATCACTCACCCCCCCCCCCCTCATTCTGGCCAAAATCCTGGCTACGCCCATGTATAATGTTCCTCTTGATTGATTAGATGATTATTATTGCAGTGCCGGCTTTAAACATTTTTCAATGAATTCTCTATTTCAGTAAAAGCATTCCTCAGAAGATTAGACGAATGAAATTACTGTGCAATATTTACACTGCCGAAGCCGCGAAGAACGACCTTGATTATGTCGTATTGATGAGTCTGTCTCATTCCCCGGAATTTCACATAAAATCTATATTGGAAAAATATCTGATAGATTTAGCTGTCCTATCAAATCAAAGTAGAGCAAAGTACATAGCCATGTACCAAAATTTAAGCAAAACAATGCGAACAGTATTTCAACACCCTATCGTAATTATACCCACAATGTAAGTCATGCATATTGACATTCATTTCATGAGATTGAATGTCTACATCAATCTGAAAAGGTGAAAATGCATATATTATATTTTATAGTAAGAGATATTTGTCTCCAATGTTTGTTATTGTTGTCCATGACAGCGAGGGACGTTGCCTAGTGCCCTCAATGATATCTGCACTCCATTCCGCTCGATTATGGACTTTCTGTTTTGTTGCCTGTATTGAATTAAATATGATTGGAATTCTTGTTTGAACCAGTCAATCCAACGTATTTTCAGTCTTCCGCGTCCTCCGCGCCCCTCAAACATTCTGTTTCTGATGAACGATATGATTCAGTAGATTGATATGATTTTTTATGATTTCTTTCTTGAACATATTTGTTACTTATCTTTTCTTTCCAGCGAATGCCAAGCGTCTTTCTCCATGTCTACGTACATCTCAAATGAATCAATTGATCTTGGTTCTATCATATTCTGAGTTACCAGTTATATGTATAGCAATAGAGAATATCAGAGAATTTACGTTAAAAAGTCGTATCTTTGTTTGTGGGGAGACAGATTTTATAAGGCCCATCATATCTCTTTGTACCATCCCTATTCATCTTTGAATCTCTTTGATGAACCGCCCTTTGTTTGAAATGAATGAACCCAGAAAATTGAAATTCTTAACTATTTCAATGTCTTCTCCATTTATGGTTAACTGTTCGTGTCTTTCTCTACATTACCGATAGTTGACTCGAACGAAGGGTTTCAGGGGTGACTGCTTCTTAAATGTACAATGACACATAGTTAGTGAATTACAAAGAGATAGAGTGAATTAAGTTAGAGATTATAGAGTTGATAGAGTTAACAAAGCGTTTATTTGAAAGTGTGGTTAGTGTCCATTTTGGATCATTTAAACTATTTATGCTGAGAACGAGTTTATGGGAAAGATTGTGCAGCGGTATACTTACTTGTGGTGGTGGCAGACATAATATAGACCGGGGACTATGAGATTGAGAAGGAGGTTCATGAGATTTGAAAGTAATTTGCTTAAAAGCTTAAGAGACAACTTTTACATTCAATGTTCTGATGTTAGGCTGAAGTTTTCGAGCACCTCAGTGTTCAGTTCCTAGTCTGAAAGCCAGCGTGATTAAACAGTATACACAGTTAAATTTAAATGTGCCACTGCTCTTATATTTTTAGATAGAAATAATTATAATCTCTATACAGCACTAGTCAATCTTTCATTCCCGAGAGTACTTAACCGGGATTCAAACACTCTACCTCTGAATTGGTGACCAAGCGTTCTAACCATTTGGCCAGCGCTCTCTATAAAAGAATGACAATTTGAAAGCTTTCTTATACTGCGTGCTGATTCAACTGGATGCTGAATCAGACCGAGATTAAGTTGATAAGCAGTACCATACTATACTAACAGTAGGGTTGAACTAACCACTTCACACTGCTAGAGTGACTATAAGTCAAGATATAGAGAGAGCGCTGGCCCAATTGTTAGAACGCTTGGCCACCAATCCAGGGGTAGAGAGTTCGAATCCCGGTTAAATACGAAATGTCAATGAAATGTTAAATAGC
Source organism: Minona dolichovesicula (assembly GCA_036873645.1). Taxonomy (NCBI): domain Eukaryota; kingdom Metazoa; phylum Platyhelminthes; order Proseriata; family Monocelididae; genus Minona; species Minona dolichovesicula. The sequence goes on along the minus strand of JAYJLU010482166.1, from coordinate 10,249 downwards.
GCTGTATAGAGATTATACTTATTTCTATCAAAAATATAAGAGTAATTTATTTTTAAATGTAATTTATTCTTCGCTAAGCTGACGTGTGTGCTAATTTATCTTGACTTTATAGTCCCTTTATCAGTGTGAAGTGGTACAACCCAACTGTTAGTAGTATGATACTGCTTATAAGGTTTAAATAATCTATATGTCTGATTCAGCATCCAGTTGAATCAGCACGCAGTATAAAAAAGCTTTCAAATTATCATTATTTTATAGAGAGCGTTGGCCGAATGGTTAGAACGCTTAGTTAGCCACCAATCCAGAGGTCGAGAGTGCGAATCCCGTTTAAGTACTCTCGGGAATGAAATGTTGACTCTAGCGTTGTATAGAGATTCTTGAGTTTAAGTTTAAACAAATATTAGAGCAAGCTTATTGGTAATATCACTGACTTAAATTTTAGATCCGATGCAATTAGCAACTATGCATGAGTGGCACGTTGAACTATCGTAATGAGCTTGTTAATAGCATAAATAAAACTATAATTGGCATTGAGGCAATAGCAAAGTTTACTTACGAAAAGAGTCTTGGAATTTTTACTAAACCACAAGTGACAATGAGTAGAAAAGTTCATTTTGTTTTAAAGGGATTTTCAATATTGTTTTAAAAGTAGGAATTTAAATGTCATAAATTCACAAAATAACTCTCCATTTCAGAATTAAAAAGCCTGTCAAATGTCTGTGCCATATGCAGGAAGAAATCACAGAATCCAGTGTCACCTCATACAACTCACAATGCCTGTGTGGAAAAATGATAATAATGTATACACATTAAAACGTTTAACGGGTGTATAACCGTGTTGGGTTTTTACCTTTATGTTTGCCTTGTGTTATAGTTATGTATGGTGCTGTAAGAAGCAGCACCTTTAAATTGGATTTATTTGATCTAATCGATCAGTGTTTTAGACAGCTTTATGTTCACTCGTTATGGAAATACGGAAATGAAAATACGGCTAAAGAATCGATATGGAATAGGATAAGGGATATACCATAGAGTAAACATAATACAGAGGTTTCACTCTCGATACTAGATATTTGTATTTCGATTTAGCAGTGCTAATGGACGGACAGAAAATCCTGTCTCCACCATTATAAATTGGTGAAGTTCAAATTGACATAGCGACGAAACTCAACGGCGGACATTAATAATTCTTTTACCAAATTAAAGTATAAAAGAGCACTTTTAATAATATAAAATTCATAATGCTGTCTGGCAAAATTATATATTTTTCTTGCTTAGTAAGATAGATTGAACAAAATGATATGGAAATTACATAGTAAATACACAAATTATTGTTCTATCAAGAGAGAATATTTTCACATAAATTAATTATTATGAATTTTATATTTTTTAAAAGCGCTCCTTTTATATTTTAATTTAGTAAAATAATTATAAATGTCTGCCATTGTGTTTTGTCGCGATGACAATTTGAACTTCCCCAATTTATAACGGTGGAGATGGGATTTTCTGTCAATTAGCTAAACCGATATACCCACAAATATCTAGTATCGAGAGTGAAACCTCTGTATTATGTTTACTCTATGGGATATACAGTAGAATATTAGGATAATAATTCACTGTGACATGACCAATTTTATAGGAGCAGCGTCATAGAATTGGAGGGTCACTTTATCGGCGTATTATACCTAGCTTTATGCCTAGTATTTATTATATACCTATAGTTTTATACCTCTAGTATTATACCCCCATTTGAGTTTTGTTTATATGAACTGAAATCCTGGACACCATAATAAGACGCTTATAATTTAAGTCTGCTTGAGGGAACTAGAAAGTTTTGAAAGTAATTAAATATCACCTAATCACATAAAGTAATTCCTACACAATGATATAGGGAGCATCTTGTTACTGTAATTATTTAAAAATTTCAATTAATTTCAATTTTCTTTGTTCATTTTTGTTCAATAGTTCATTTTAAGTCTACTCAACAAGTTTTTAATCGAAACCTGGTTTGGACAAATAATTGTCATGCTATCACAAATTAATTCATCATTTCAGAGATCCAAAGCCTCTCAACTATCTGTGCCCCACAGAATGCAGCGTCATCCCAAACAACTCAACTATCTGTGCCCCACAGAATGCAGCGTCATCTCAAACAACTCAAATTGACGGTGTTGTAAAATGATAGTTGTGATAATATGACAAGTGGTGACAATGATTTCAGATTATACTAACCAAATTACGGTTTTGAACTATATAATTTTACCTGAACGTGACTTTTAATGGTATATCATATATTTATTCTATTTTGTGATTGGTAGAAAACCTAAAATCTTTATTTAGGTTTTGACTTATTGGGATATTTTAAATTATTATAGAATATTTTAACAATTATGTTGGCATCCACTGATATTAAGATTATAGTAATAAAACTCATTAATTGTAATAAATCATATTTCTTCATAATTTAGAATAATATAGTTAGAAGTATGATAATAACAATAACATTAATTCAGTCATGCTGATATGATACTCGTATTAGGTACCTATACCAATATTTATTCAAATATTCAATATAATAACACATTCTCTAACAAACCCTCTCCAATCATTTTTCGAGAGGCTAAACGCCGGGATTCTTTGTTCAATCGAGGATCAAATGGGTTCACAAACACAAGTATATAGGTACTTGTGTGATTAGCATGGGTTCTGTGACCTATGGTGCAACATTTCGATGTTGTTTTTTCGAGCAAGATTAGGTGAATTTGCAAGACATTTTTACAATCAATTTATATCTATTGTACGACGGGTTCAAGGACGGTTTTGTAACCAACTACATAATGTAGGTATTCGTTTAATTTTTCGCTAAAATTTGGATTTGGGTTGCGGTTACATCCCGCAAGGTTCAAATTTAATTTATTTAGTTTAAAAATGTAATTTAAAATAATTTAAATTTAGTTATAGTTAGTTATTTTTTAAAAAAAAACCACTAATAAACTTGCATGGAATATCAGCCCTCCCACAGCGCACTTTCATCACCGATTTTGAAAATATTAACGAGATGCTGTTCTCATAAAAATATTAACGATTCTTAACGATCAGTAATCACGGCATATTATTTATATGATCGTTAATACAAATCTTGAAAAATAATTTGCAAAGCGGTTGTTTTGTATAGTATGCAGTAGTAAAAAGCAAGAATACATACGTTTTTAATGAAAACATTTATTTGTAAAAATATTTCAATAGGCACACAGATGGATAATATAAAAATTAAATTAAAATTTAAGAAAGACTTCCGAATAAAAGATGTATCTATATATAAATGCATAATGCATATAAATTAATGACTCCAATTGCCAAAAGTAGAACAATGCCAACTGTAAGTAAAGTGTGCCAGCGCGTATTAAAGCATATACCTATATGTGTATGAAGTATTTGAATCGAATTGCGGTGCATAATAATTTATGTTCGATTTCGGCTTCAGACTTTTAAATTCGGAAAGTGTATGGATATTTGCCGGCTGGTATACGTAGATAGTAAAAAAGTTATTACCTGTGAATTTATGATTCCAAATCATTTTCAATAATTTATATATTAGTTAGCACTTGAAGAATTAGTCATGAATACTTTAGGGTTTCCAAGGTATATTTTCACACTTAATTTGTTTAGGCAATTTCAATCAGATAAATTATTTTAAATCGAAGGTATATCGTTTGAACCGGTGGTAAGAATTTTGTTGGTCAAAAACGTTATACCTATGGTTACTGTGGGAGTCTCTCTCGTATAATAACGTATTTCGTATTTAATACGAAATCCTAATCCTTTAATATATTACTCTGTGCGTTCTATATAGAATTATATGAAAGAGCTTACTCGCAATTGTATGAAAATATAAGGTACCTATATAAAAAAACCCTAAAAATATTTTTGGGCTCGGTGTAGCGAGGAGTTTGTTGGTTTTATATTTCTTCATTCAGTTCATTCCCCAGTTTGATCATTATAAGTTCATTAAGTCATTTGATCCACGCAGCTGCATGAAATCTATACCTACAGTATTTTTAATTAATCTTTTCTGTTATGATAGAGGTACATGGCGTTATTTGCCTTTTATCAATCTGTTTTCTTTAAAAAAAATTTGATGATTTCCTATTGTCGTAAACGGATCCAATCGATATAATTGTTTATACATTACTATCATTTTAAAAAGTTTATACATTAATAAAGATATAATTTTTATGACTATAATTTCGTTGTACTCGGGCTATATAATTTTGGTGGTCGTAATTAACTACACGCTTAAGTGTAATTAACTATTTTCCGACCAGGGACTTCTAATCTACCTACCAGAAGATTAGAAGTCCCTGTTTCCGACTTAATAAACTCTCACTATTAAAACAAGACTGTAAGAAAGACCTCGGAAAAGAAGCTGACTTTTTCTAAATAATAGGACTATATGTACGTAATATATCCAATATTGCAATATCTCAATAATAACGTTGCCATATGCAAGTTAACAAATGGGTTAAGGAACTCCTTGAAATGCCCGAAACTCCTCGAAACATTACAAATTTGAGCTATTTTCCTCAATGAAATTACACGAACGAACATGCTTACGGCAATAAACTACTTTGGAGATTTAAATCGAATGAGAATGCAGTGTACATAATTGACAAAAATGATAAATAATCATTGAAAAACAACTTCTTATTCATTAAATATGGGTAAATTTAGAATTCACAAAATCATGCATTTTTTCAAAATAATAAATTGTTTGATGCCATAACAATTATCGAGTTTGTGTGAATTTTAGGTTTAAATTTTTGGCGCATCAAAAAGAACCTATTAAGTTTTCAATAATATTTATTAATCACTCAGTATGCATGTATGGTGTTAATTTAAGACATGCTTACTTCAATTGCAATAGTAAAAATAAATTAAAAAATTGAAAAATTATTGCTATAGAAAATACATCCAGCATAAAAAATTTGTTGGATGTAAGTATTTTTAAATTTAACTTTGTTGAAATTGAAGATTAACTAGATTTAAATCAATGAATTTTCCATAGAATCAAAATTTATTAGATTAGAGTTGCATCTATATAAAATTTAGATATAACTTACCATAATTAAAATTAAATAAAATATATATATTCAATGAAATAAAACATGTGAATATGACTACAATTCATAAGTTAACTGTTATTCCAATACATGAATTACACATGTCTATAAAATGTTGTACAAATATTTACTAAAAAAATAAAATTTAAAATCTATCAAGCTACATCAGATATTAAATATGATTAAAATAAAAAAAATGCATGCATTCAGTAACCATCAAAATATACTTCATTTATATACCATTTTACCACAATTGTATTAAAAGATTTAATAATCACAGTAGAGGTACAAATAAGACTAATCAATAATGCACAACTACAGGGTTGGCAAAAGTATAGCAATTATTAAAAAAAAGTCATTTATTAAACGCTTCATTGTGAGGGTGACATATTGCGGAGAATAAGGTGATGACAACTTAGGGCGACGACCAAATGTCTTATCAGTAGAAAACTGAAGAAAAGTTGACTCATCAGAGTACATTACTTGTTTCCAATTCTCGGATGTCCATTCTTTGTACTTCCTACAGAAGGATAACCGTTTAGTCTTCATTCTGTTCAAAAGTAGAGGTTTTTTCACTGGCTTTCTAGCACATAGCCCTAATTTCATGCATAGACGGTGTCATATCGTTTGTGCAGACACATTGTCAAGCACTCCAGGCATTCCTTCACTTGATTACTGGTGATGAATGGATGTCTTGTGACTAAATGTTTCATGACTTGGTCAGTTCTGGGAGTTGTCAACCTTGGACAGCTGCATCGTTTTGCAGGTGTCATTGGCTTTCTGCCACCAGGCAAGATGTCGTGAGACAGCAGACTGAGAAATGTTCAAACGAAGAGCAATTGCCTTGTTAGAATAACCTTTATCCTTCAGAACACACATGTTAGAGTTTTGAATCATGGTTAGTTCTTTGCATTTAACCATATTGAAATAAAGGCCAAATAGTTGTGACTTTTGAGTATGAATTTAGCATGGCAAACCTACACAAATCACGATAATATCTGGTATAGAAATTCAAAACCTTCCCGCAACGTAGCACATTTTAGTCTATTTCATTATATTTTTTGCTCAGCTACTGTTTGGCTGAATGTGTGTGACAGGAACTGTGAAAATCACATATTTTTCATTGTTTTTGAATAATTGCTATACTTTTTGCCGACCCTGTAAGTAAAATTAAGAGAAAAACATTAATTGCATTTTTCAAATAATATTCTTAAATTTCATAAAGTTCAATTCATTTCAATATAATTCATACTTATGGATCAGCAACACTGAATGTTCTTTTAGAACAGATTTATCTTGATATATATAGGTTAGTGTAATCTAATAGAGGATTAGGATTCTAAGCTTCTAGGTTGATAAAACTGAGTGAGACTCTGCTGTAGATTGAATGATATGATTAGTACTCAATCTGTGGTGCAATCAGCTATCAATTCCCCAGAGTACATAACCCAGGTTTGAACCGCCAACCTCTAGATTGAGAGTCAGCAGCTATACCAATGGGCCAATGCTTATTCACTGAAAATATTGTGAATTATTTAGTTTAATCTGGTTCTTCAAATACAGGAGCAGAACCATAAATATCATTTAATATGAGCTAAGCAGCACTGCCTAAAGTATATCCTATTAGTGATAGAAAGCTATTCAAGCAAAACAAGTATGCTCTTAACTGATATGCTTCTCAGCTATTTCTTGACCAGTCTTACACTGCAATTTTGAAGGCATTGAAATTTACCTACCATTATATTTACCATAAAGCAACTACCCAATATAGCATTGCAATAATCCTGTTTTGAACCACTATAGGCTTCAAAGGTTATGTTCACAGCACTTTTTCATTGATAAAAAATATTCTGGAAAATTAAGTGCCAGATTTCATTATGATTTCACTTTTACAGATTTCTATGATAGGTTGTTTTAATGTAATGATGTTTATCAAAGGAAACTCCTAAGCTTTTTCAGATGAAAAGGTTCAAATATTTGCCCACTTGTGTTTATGGATACCACATTCAAAGAGCTTAAAAGTCTTTTGAAACTGCCACTGACTAGCTGAATGGATAGACTGGTCATTCTTGAAAATTACTATGACATATTGTTAGTTGAATTAGTCATTGATCAATAATTTCTTCAGACAATAATCTCTCTCAGGTAATTTATGTTGATGTGTAATGTACTATTATTATATGGGGAGTGTTGCCTGCAGTTGGTTGAGAACAATTTTGGACATTGCAAATTATCACATAAACAGACTGCTTTCTTTCTTATATTTTTATTATTATTTTATATCAAGGTTTTTTTCTCAAATAATTCTTAGAGTCTATACTATACTCTTGTACAATCAACAGAAAGATTAGAAACAATATTGCAATAATAGCATAGAATAGCTTTTTTTCAATTAGGGTTGTGATATACAAATATATTGGTTCATTACTCAACTCATGATCTCTAAATTTGATGAATAGTCAAGGACTTGCACAGTCTGGTACAAATAAAATCAGATCTGTAGTTGAAAATTGATTTTTCAAAAGCAACAGATGACTTGTTTTCTCACTGCTTGATATACTAGATAGCTAGGCTTTGGAGGATATCCAATCCATATTGATTAATTTTACTGAAATTGAATTTTGGGGATTGCCTCAGTATCACAAAGTACCAATACTTCTTTAAAAGCAGGAATCAATGCTTAATATTTACACTCCAATTTTAAAAATCATCTTGAATTTTTGAGTAACAAATTGTCTCAAAATTATTATATTAATTTATCAATAAATTTTATATTATTTGAATCAGATCAAACAGAATGGAATTTTGTTATCTTTTTAGAGTTGAATGGCATGCAATCTCTAATCAATATTGATGATAAATTTGCCAGAAATGGCATCAATGGGTATGGTTACATTGTGCATTATAAATATATTTTTTATTTCTTGTACAATAAATATCCTTTTATATGCAATACCATACATTAATTAGAATAAAAAATTGAGAATTGTATAATTTCAATAACAAAACATCTGAACTAATGGAATACTTTCACTGAATAACTGTCTTAATAAAATCCCCCTATCTTTTTATTGAAAATAGTCAAGGAGCAATGGGCGACTGAGAGAAATTTAAGACTAAGAGAAATTCTAAACCTGTTATAAAACCTTACTGTATATAGTCAACCAATGTCAATCTGATATATTATCACTATCCTCAAAATAATAGCTCTAAAAGTTAGAAAGGTATATGATTTTAGATAAAAATAGATTAAAAAATCAATATTTTCAGAAATAACACAAAAATACATACTTTGTATTATGATGCGATGTGAGACAAATGTGTAGCGAGTTCAATTATTCATCTGATACTTTTCATCTCAGTTTTACCTAAATTCCCATGGTGATAATCTAAAATTCGCTTCATTATATTGTTTAAGAGGAGAGGAGAGGGAGAGTTATTGAATTATTGAAATGTAAGATTTATGATCACCTGCTCATCATATCAAAATATCACCAATCAATTCTTTCTCTCCTGATGAAAATTTTCCTAGAAGGCAATGCAACCAATTGAATAAGTACAGATTTAAAATGTCTATGTTTAATATAATAAATAGGGTTAAAAAGCACTATTACGGTAAATAATAGCAATAAAAAGAAAGCCTTTTAGTGCCAACTAGTTCTATCGACATACAAAACATTGTAAAAGGACTGACCCTAAAAGAAAATTGAATTGTTATCACCACGAGTCTTTATCTTTATGCTTTTAATTCCGGCTTTAGCATATTGATGAAGTAATTTTCCATTTTCTTCCTTGAGTGGTCACTTATTTGAAGATTGGTAAAACTTTAAATGTCTTTGTGCAGTTTTCATTTTCAAAGTGATTTCTGTGGAGGTTGATCCCAAGATTTAATTTGATAGCTGTTTCACCATGCTTATAAAATGCATGAAGCAAACCTCCCGATTCTTGTTCGCTGTCTTCAATGCAAATATTGTAATATAATAATTGAGAAACAAAAGGGATTTTCATGAACAATTTATTTATAGAATTTAACTGTAACCTTAAGTCATGAATTTCTGAATATCTTATTTATGTATTGATTTGTGATGGATGCTCTAAACTCTATGTAGATGAAACAAGTATCAAATTTAATCTTATGATCAACCTCCACAGAAATCACATTGAAAATGAACAATAGAGTATCCTATTTAGATTGTCGATTAAGTTAATTCGTCTCGTTAGTAAACGTTTAAGGGAATTTTTAAAATCTATTTTAACAGCCATTACGATGATGAAGAAAGTAGCACGTCGATAAGACTGGAAGAGATGAATCATATTAATCAAACAAATGGTTCGGCTAAGTCTTTTGAAGTCGCCAGTGACGCCGATGATGACGAAGAGGAGGAAATTTTTGTGCATAACCCTGCCATTTTATCATCAGCCAGAAAGCCACTAATAGGAAGAACCCGGTCAGTAAGCCGAAAGCCACAGGGCTGCTGCGACAGAAACGGCAGCTGCATCGCGGGTAGTGTGTTTCTGTTGACTATGATTCTTGGTTTTGCTGCTGTACTGGTCATTGTGGTGGACTTCTTTCATATTGACCAGCCGAAACTTAACATAATCGCATGCTCCAATATATCAGTGAAGGATGTGTGGACCGCGGCGTTTGAATTCAGAACCACAGAGACTGCGGTGAGACCATTGCATGTGAATGATGATGGCATTCTCGATGTGATACTCGGATATGGAACTGGTAAGATATAGTTAGTTTCTGTTTCTGTCCCCTCTTCATTGGTCACGTGATTTTAAAATATATTTTGGATACCGCTTCAACTTCATATCTATGAAAAGAACATGCCCTAGATACTCTTATATTCTTAAGGATACGAAATTTAGGATATTATTAGTCCAGTAAGGGAGAACAAAAAAGGCCCAACCCAAAACAAATTGCAATACATCGTAATTAAAATGTTTTTAATGAAAGGTATATCTCTAAGAAAGTATATATACAAAAATTAAAAATGTCATTTAATTACTATATAGAAATAAGCCTTTATTTCGAAAAAGTCAAATAACTTTTTTATTATTCATTTTAAAGGCACATAATATATTACCAACAGATAGAAATGTATATATAAGGTATCGAAATA
>JAYJLU010481055.1:0-12686 GCA_036873645.1 Minona dolichovesicula | reverse complement strand
CATATGTATTAACATTTGTAATTTAATTTAATTTTGTATCATGACCTGTATCTCCCCAAATAAAGTTTATTATTATTTATTATTATTGTAATTATCTCAAATTTAAATATTTAAGTGTTTAACACAAAAGTATAAATTATTTTCCATTCGTTTGTGTGTATAATACTAAATAGATAAAGTGGCTGTCTCGACCTTACTTTAGTACGTAGTTTGTATTTTTTTAATTTTTACATATCGTAATTTGTTCTTTCTCCTATTTTGTAACTTATTAGCTTTCGTTTAACTGTTGTGATTTAAGAAATGAAAGGTGCCAGTATATAACGAAATATAATAACTAATGTAAATACATATTTTACAGTTTATTATTCATTTACATATACATATTTACAATCAACTACAAGCAAGCATTATAAAAAACGGTAACTCTAATAATTCATAATGCGAAGAAAAGTATTGAGCATTTCACCTAGGTATTAGTGGCTTATCGACATTCATTCATTTCCTTCAAAATGACAAACTCAAACTCGTAAATACATAATATGTATGTATTAATTTCTTTAATGATTAAATAAAGATTGAACATTTATTTCATTTTTAAGAACCGAAATAAAATAAATGGAACATTTGGGACTATTTCGTAGGAATAAAATCCAGACTTTTAATCCTTTTCTTCGCATTATATTATAATATATTTATGCCTAAGAATTACAGAATTCAATTGCGATGAAGCATCATTTTCTGGTGAATTTATAGCGTCTAACATTGTGCTCTTTCGGTGTGGGTGTTGGGAAACGTCTCAGTAATTGGTTCACTTGAGCAGCGGCTAATCTGTGTTGGCGGGTGCCCTCTTCGGTTATACCACCGCCACATTTTACTATTTCTTTCCTCTTACTTCGCTCAGTCTGAATTGAGAGAGAGAGAGAGAATTGAAATGACATTTATTAGATTATCCATCTTTACAGAAAGGATTCTAGCCGCATGGCCAAGACAAAATGCGGCTGAATTCCTCCTTTATGAAAAGATGGAGCTACTGCTGCACAAATGCCCTGTACTTCGAGGTAATGATCAAAAAAGCGAGACGAAAAACTTTTTAATGATATCATCAAATCCTACCCTTATCATGTGAACTTTTAATAAATTGTGTCATTTTATTATTTTATAAATTGTTTTAAAAGTACATATATTTTAATCTGTCATTGTTCTGTTAAAATTTACTTTATCTAACTCAATTTTTAATTTTATTTATACGTAATAAAAGCATTATAGAAAATTGTTGAAACCACCAATTTCCACCAGAACCCGCTAGCTTTCAAGTATACAAATCACTATGCAGCCTTAGCCAAACAGCCAGTGGACCCGATGGTATTCCCAGCTGGTTCTTGCGTCTTGCAGCGCCTCTTCTCTACTGTCCACTCACCGATCTCTTCAACATGTCTCTCAGAACATCAACTATTCCTTCTCAGTGGAAACAAGCTCAGATATGCCCGATACCGAAAACAACCTAGCTGACTACAGACCTCTATCCTTAACATCTATTGTCTCTCTGATATTTGAAAAACTCATAGTTAAGAACTTCATCCACCCAGCACTACTCGATAAAACTTCCCCTGTGGATATATCGAAGTTCGCATTTATCCCGTCAGGTAGCACAAAGGCAGCTCTTATCAGCCTTCTAGCCTGTACCACCAATATCAGACGCTGTAGTCATCATTGCCCTCGATTTCTCTAAGGCCTTTGATACCATCCGCCACGCGCTTCTTACTGAAAACTATCCAAGCTACCAGTCAGTGATCCACTGTACAATTGGTTAGTGAACTATTTTGACCATCATGTCCATAGCACAAAATTCCAAAATACAATCTCAGCATCCAAAACCATAAATACGGGGATTATTCAAGGTTCCGCCATTGGACCAACAGCTTTCCTTATCATAGCATCCGACAACAACCTTATTCACCAAGTCTTCACCGCACTGGTCACATCCAAATTACTCTATGCTTTACAAGCCTGGTGGGGATTTTGCCAAAAACAAGACAAAGAAAGGCTGGAAAGGTTCATAGATGGTGCAAAAATGGAACTACTGCAATACTAACAGCCTTAACTTACGCAGTATCGTGAAAATACGAGACAAAAACCTCTTCAAAAGCGTTGGAATCAATCAATCCCCCAGCCTCTATCCTTATACCTCCAATGAAAAACACCAAATACAAACTCCGACTGGCCACCCGCGAAAGACAAGTAACATAACACTAAAGCTAGTAATTCCGACCACAAAAACGTATGCGTATGATAACCAATCCTCATTACTTATACTAAGTTTCGTTATTAGCCTGATTCAATTGTTTTCTCCTGTGTATGCCCATTTAAATTTTGTATCTCTTGCGTTTTGTCAATTGATTAAATATACACTACTACTACTAAATTAAAAAGTTAAAGAGATATGGACTGATTTCTAATATATACTTTTTAATACCTTTTACTTTCCTATCATTTTAACATTCATTTCTATTTGCGTCTGTCAGATGTTTTTAAAAATAAAGATTATTTGAATTGAATAGATTGACTGCGAACGCAGTAGGTGAAGTTGAGTATTTATAACCATTAATTGGAGCTGACACCTGGGAATTCTGGGAGTAATTAGGACAGTCAGTGTTGTAAATTCTCACAGACATAGCACCGTCTAGTTGGCTATTTACACATAATAAGATAAAATTTAAAAATACAAATTTTCTGTAACTCAGTTATATATTAGAAATAGTAATAGTTAGACCGATCAAGTTGGTTGGTTCCTGAAGTTGAGATAAGAAACGAAAAGAAACACCTCCAATTCAACAATTCCAAAATTCTATCACTTAGTAAAATCTCACAAAAAGATCATAATGAAACTAAAAATTCATCCTATTGTTTCCAACACCAAGCCCACTTCAACAACAGCCTCAAATTAATTGAACAAATAAACAACTTACCAACAAACAAAAGAATAACTCAGAGCTACCCATTCAGCCTCGAGGCAGTTTCTCTCTATACATCAGTGCCAGTACAAGAAGCAACTGACAACATGCACCAACGTCAAATGTTTCCTTAAATGAAATCAGACTGCCACTCTATATGTATTTAACAGTATTACATCTCTATGATTTTAGGTAACAATTTGGAGATTAATATTGTTTCTTTGAAACATAATATTCTATGGTGCAAATGTTAGGATCTGGTTGGTGTTCTTGGTATGCCTCCTGGTACATCACTATGCCTAAAATCAATAATAGACACGACAATAGCGAACTGAATGACTTGATATTCAAATGATCACTAATGAGCCACTAATCGCTCATGATCTCAACTCAGTAATCAACTCACTCAATTGGTCTAACTATCACTATTTCTAATACACAACAAATTCCCAGAGGATGAAAATTTGTATTTTTAAATAAAGTTTATACCAGCAGCATTCAGCTTTTCAATTAATTTAACCAATAAGCCTCCAGTTTATATCCTGATATCAGATTGTTACTAAAATAATAGAATTTACATACTTCCGCTTCTGCATCACATTTCTTGAAAGCAGCGATCTCTTTACTACAAGGTCCAATATCATATTCCGTTAGACTTAGACAATTTAACATAGCAGACATCTCAGCCAGACATACAGCTCCTAAAATCATAGAAATATTGAAAGGCTAATAAATTCCAAAACAATACTATCTTTTATGCAATATATCAAATATTTATGTTGAAAAGAAATTATCTATCATGCTCCAAGTTTTGTTTCCTTCCCAATTAGCACAATGGTATTCAACTATTTTAAATTTAATGACAACTTGGAGAATGAATCAATTCTTTTATCAATATTTATTTGAATATTAGATCTATAGGGAGGCATGCTACCTACTGCACTAGTGAGTAGTGAACTGCTTGGTCATGTAAGTGCTATTTATGCCACTTAAATCTGTGTAACTGTTGGTCACTAATTTACTTTTATTTGTTAACAAATATATCCAAGAGTTTGATAAGTTGTTGATTCTGAATTGCCTGCATAATCTTTATACCTATAAGAATGCCTAATTATGATTTTGATTTGATCCCCCTTTCAAAATTCTTTCTAAATGATATATTTTCATTTTCCTAAGATAAGGTTTTGAAAGTTTTAAGTCTAAGACTTCTTTTGGTTTTAAAACCTTACTGCATAGTAAAACATTGTGGTAGATGACACTAAAATTATTATTATTAAACCTGTTTATATAGCGCTTAATCTTAGAACTCTAAGTGCTCAACATGGGAGAAATACAGTACATAAAATTACATAGGATAACATAGACATATGAACCATACTTTAAAAGCTAAAGTGAAAAGGTATTTTTTAATCAAGTCTTAAAAATTACAGTCTTTCCAGGTAGATCATTCCAATACTTAGCAGCAACACTGACAAAAGTGCATAGTACATGGTATTCAAGGTATAACAAAATTGATTCTAATGCATGTGGAAAATTAAAGTGGTGGCCTCTAAGAAATGCTCCAGCACTTAAGTTTTAACAACCAAAACTTTTTGTGGTTCTCAATTGAGCAACAATAGCTTTTTTAGATTAATGAATATTGATAGTACCCACCCATATTTCCCTGTATCCAGGGGTGGGATTGGGCAAGTATAAAAAAGGTGGAAAGGAAATAGGGCCCAGAGTGACACACAATTATACCTTATACCACAGAATTAGATATATCTCTATTGTAGGGCTAGAATAGAAATATATTGCAATTTACATTGCAATGCGTGGTACCAATTTTCAGAGGAAACCCAGATTAACTCAGTGTATAATTATCAAGTTAATAATGCCCCCTTATTAAGCCACAGATTGGGTTCATGGAAATTCCCTTATTTCTAATCTAGTGTACCTATCTATTTATATCTATGCCTTATACCTATATCTGATATACTTACAAATATTCTGCTTAGTTCATGTAATTTAGTCTATAAAATAGGCAGGTACAATTATTATTCAAAGACACATTAAAACAAACATTGACCTACATTTTAGGAGGTTTCTATAACAATCATCTGCACTAAATATTTACAAAGGTAGCTAATTTGTATAACTCTACTAAAATATATGTAAATTATACTGGCCAAGTTAGCAACCTTGTAAATATTTAGTAGTGCAGCATTATGGAAGCCTTCTAAAATGTAGGTCAAGGTTTGTTTTAATGTGTCTTTGAATAATAATTGTGCCTGCCTATTTTATCAACGAAATTGCATGAACTATTAATGAAATATTCAGAAGTATGGTATATCAGATGTAGGTCAATTTATATAGCTAATGCTTTTTAAAATGGTTGGCAATTGGTCTGAACAAGTTGTCAACTTTGCCCTAAATCTAAGATTAGCAATTTGTCGGACAAGTTACCAACCCATGAAAGTTGTCAACTTGTCAGGTTGGTAACTTGGCTCCTACAAAATATTTAAAATAGGGCCCTTAATGATATAAAAAGGGCCAGGTGACCACTCTGATCATATTAAATTGTAACTATGGATACTTGATAAAATAAAATAACAATTTTAATATCAAACATATATGAAATAAAATTCTATACATGTGATGATTCTGATTCTGACTTTTATTGCTTTTTTGTCTTGGGTTATACAATTATATTTTCTTTAAGTAATTTGTCATTCTGATTTTCATTATCTCTTCAAATATTTTAAATAATAGTTGGAGAAGGTAGATGGATCAATAGTTATCCATCCTTTTGCTGTTACCTGTTTTATGTATGGCAATTATTTGGAATTGCAATGATAAGGATTTAATTACAATATAACTTACTTTGTGTACGTTCACCTTGACCTGATACCTTATCTTTTAAAAATTGATCTCGATATAACCTGTATACTCCATAATCTTTCGTTCTTTTTAGATAAGTTTTCCTGTGATAAAGTTTGTAAAGTTCTTCAGTCAACTTCATATTGGAAACCTGGTGTAGATTTAATCGCGCTGCTTAATATTTTCAATTAGAGAAACATTATTACAAATATTTCTATACTATTCCTATTAATAAAATAGAAGAAAGTAATAATTATAAAAAAGAGTTTTATAAAGATAAATTTAACAAATCTAAGGTTAATCAGAAAAACATTTTTATATAAAAGAAGTTATAATAAGTAAATTGAACCCAATTTAGTAATAAATTCAAATAGTTATTAAATTGTTTTACTGACATAATGTTTAATTAAGAATATTCTGTGAAAATTTAAAAGTACTGAATTTTGTCTTTGATTATGTCTTGTCACAAGTAATCGTAATCACTAGCAGTCGTCCCCAATCATCGTATGCTCTTCTAATGTCAAACTACTCAGATTTCAATGTTTCTTCTTCAGATAATTCTACATCTATAAATGAATTTGAATGGCAGAAGGTATTTGATATTAACATTTTTATAGTTTTTATAGCTATTCCCAAACTTGGTGATAATTGATTTATCACAATGATTATGTTGATGACAAGTTATTAACTTTTATAAGGTTAAACTGGTTGACAACTGGTTCGACTAACCTTGAGCTAATCATGTTAGCTAAAACTAGTGACCTACATTATAAATAATAATAAAAGTATATTTGCATTTAAAGGTAACATGGTAGGTATACATAACAAATTGATTATAATAAGTATAAGTAGGTATTAGTTAGTAATATAGATCACTAGTTTTAGCAAACATGATTAGCTAAAGAAGGTTGGTTGATTACTGGTTAGACCAGTAGTTAACCTTATGAAAGTTAAAAACTGCATCTGACAATTATATACTCAATTTTATCATAGACATAGACAATTTATAAATCTAAAACCCTTTTGGTAATGAAAATGCAGTTCATTTTAAATATTTTGTTCAATTTTTTTAACTGAGAATATATGCTGTATTTACTAAAATACTTAAATGCTTATATTTATTTAACATTCCTTAAAATTATTTCACAAAATAGATTACTTAAAATAAATTTATGAACTACAAATATGGATCAATTTGTCAATTGTTAATATGTTTTAAAGATTTCCATCAACTTATGTCATAACTGCATGTCAAATTATAATTAAACATAATTAGACATTTTTAATTTGTAAAATACTCAATATATTCATTTTTATAATTATATATATATGCTAAAATACCTTTTTTGATTTTCAGATCTATTCCAAATAGTTTTCTAATCTAATCATATCATTGAATTGGCATATCATATTCAACACATACATACATTTCTTTATACATTTTTTATTTAATTTTCTACAAGTCACTATTTGATTGTAAATTATTCCATTCATTAACAATCCAGTGAAAATGAATTATACTTTTTCTATGTAATGACAGATTTCCTTAAATAGATAATATTATAATAATGATTCAGGAAATATCTCTTCAGGAACAAAATGTAAGGTTTAGCATTGATTCAATATCTATTAGTCTATATATATGGGCTAGGTATGCTGATTATATTTAGAACTAGCTAGCCCATTAATAATTGTTTTAATATATATATATATATATAATATAGCCATTGACATATTAATTTCCATGAACAAATCCACTCTCTATGGAACCATGTTTTTGAAATTTAATTTTTGCTTATCCTATAATTGATTCGTAGATCATGCCCCCAAAATAGATCCATCCAACACAAGTTGATCTTTGGATTGCTGTTTTCACTACACCAAGAACATTTAATATGTCAATTATTTTGAAACAACTAAATTACCTTCCTTTATTAGGCTTAAATAATGTATTATGTATGTATTCATTTTTTAAAAATTAATATACTTCATCTTATTTCTCAATTTCTAATTTTAATACAATTTATTTGATTTGCTTTTTAGAACATAGTGATCGGAATAGCAATTTCTGTTTGTGGCAATGTTATCATCAGTATATCATTGAATGTGCAGGTACACTTTTAAAATTTTAAAGTTTACCACATATTGATTGTATTGTCAGTCACTCAAATAGAGATATCAGCAATAAAATCATCTATTAATTCTTCGTTGCTGCTTAATATTATTCTTTAAAATATTTTACTTCTACATTTTTGTTTCATTATAGAAACTCACTCATATGAGAATCGAATCTGCCGGTGACCATAAAAACTACATGCGTGTTCCTTTGTGGTGGCTTGGACTGTCTCTATTAGCCATGGGTGAGATTGGAAACTTTGCTGCTTATGGATTCGCTCCCGCCAGTCTTGTGGCACCTCTTGGAACAGTGACAGTTATTGGTAATAATTCCCTTATTCAACAGATTGATTTATGTGAATATTTATTTCTTAATAGAGAGTTGGAACCATAGAGTAATAATACATAGAGTAACCATTCTCCAAAATACAGAAACGCATATCGATGGTTTTGTGCCAACAGCGAGCACAATTTCCTATCTCCACCATTATAAAATCACCATGTATAAATTGACATCACTCCTAAACGCCTCCTCTTATTTTAATAATTCTTTCACTGAAGGAAAATGCAGAAAGAGAACATTTAAAATATTTAGGAATTGTTAAAATCAAAGAAGGAGTTCAGGAGTGACGTCAATTTGTATATGGTGGTTTTATAATGACGGAGATAGGAAATTGTGCTCTCTGTTGGCTCAAAGCCATCGATATGCGTTTCTGTATTTTGAAGAGTGAATACTCTCTGTATTATTACTCTATGGTTGGAACTGTGATTCTATAGATTATTTATGCTGTTTTATGGAACTATTTAGTGTTTAGTTATCTTTAAAAATCTATTAATCTATCTTTTAATATATTTTGATTGTGTTATTTATAGAAAAAGTTATCTTATCCCTTAGTCCATCAAATGATGCACACTAAGGCTATTCGTGTGTGCTATAAATAAATTTTGTATTAAACTACTTGACTAAACAATGTACCATAAACAGCTTAATTGTAACCAATAGAGTTATTTATTATTTCGGTGAGATTTGTCTTAACTCATCAATTGCATTATATATGTAAGTACAATTTTGTAAATTTCTTTTCATTTCAGCAAATACATTTATAGCGGTATTATTCTTGAATGAGACTTTGCATTCTACCGATATTCTTGGTAAGCTTTTCATGGGTTTTCAATTTATTTTATATTCATTATATTCATATTAATTCATTTTATGTCAAGATGTCAATTAAATGAATGCACGTGCCTAAAGTTTAATGTTTGCATTATTTTAGGGTCTGCTGTCGCTGTAGTTGGATGCTTTCTTACAATATTCTTTTCTAATATGGTAGGCTTGATTGATTGATTTCATCGACAATATCACTTATTAATGTGTCAAATAAGTATATAATCCAGTCAATCTAATTTTTGACCTACAACTAATTGCAACAATAAGTTTGCTATCATTCGATAGCATTTCTTTAGGAAAATAACATATCAAAAATTAAAAAAATCCCTTCAGTGGAAGAAGGTTGATTTTAAAAATTCAAAATGGCATTAATTTCTATAGGAATAAGACTTTATTTCGAAAAAGTGAAATAACTTTTTTATTATTCATTTTAAAGACATATAATATATTACCAACAGATAGAAATGTATATATAAGGTATCGAAATACATGCTTATTCTTATGAAAAACATTCATGTATGACGTCATAACTATTTTGAACCATAAAATATGTCATATATCAATATCTCGAAAGGGAAACATTTTAAAGCCTATAAATGTATTACCAACAGATGAAATATGTAGCTAATACATCGAATAGTATGATTGAATGTGTTCAAAAATGTTCATGGATCACTCTATGATCAAAATAGACCAAATTGACCAAAAGTTGCCAAAATTACCAATTTAAGCCATAAAGTGTTCCATGAACAACATTTTAAAGATATTCAACCAAACTATTAGATGTATTAGGTACATATTTCTATCTGTTGGTAATACATTTATAGGCTTTAAAATGTTTCCCTTTCGAGATATTGACCAAAAACACGACCAAAATTTTTATGGTTCAAAATATGGTGAAATGACGTCATACATGGCTATGACGTCATACATAAATGTTTTTTCATAAGAATATGCATGTATTTCGATACCTTATATGTATATTTCTATCTGTTGGTAATAGTATATTATTTGCTTTTAAAATGAATAATAAAAACGTTAAAAAATAAAGCGAAACGCCAAAATTCCTATAGCAATTAGCTAATGGACTGGACTACTATAAATTTCTGTGAAAATGAATTTTCTTAACTCTCTGTCTATTCAAATATGCATGACTAAATCTTATTCAACAGCAGAATTAATTAATGGTGACGCTTTCAAATGTGCATTCATTTTTTATGGAACAGAGTCAAAGAAGAAACCAAGATTGCAAGCCACGCTTTTTAGTTAATGACTTCATTCACTCACTTGTGTAAATATAATTATGTATGTAGCAGTTGGCCTCATGTTTTATAATATTGTGTTTTTCTATTAAATTTTGTAGAGAGACGAAGAATTTACGGTACAAGAGATTTCACTTGTTTGTAAAAGAGAAAAACTTCGCTTAGATTTCAGTTTTATAATTCTTTGATTGAAAGCAGATACTGAATAATAAATAAATAATATGTGGAAAATACGTGTCCGCTTTGAAATTTTAAAAATAAAATAAAACCCAATATTCTCTTCAGATGTAGTACAATCCATAACTGAATGATTAAAAGGGACAGAGGGGCAATTAAATTAGTGGAAAACATTACATAATCATCGAGAGAACGACAGTGAGTAAAGTTAAGAAGAGGGATTAATTAAATCAATGAGACGGAATGCTGAGAGCAATCAATAAGGAAATTGAAACGACGAATATCTAAAAGACTTTATTTACACAATTTAAAGTGTAGCGAATGAATAGCGAATAGAATCAAAGTAAAATATAAGCAGAATAAAAATAAAATGAAGGGACAAATTACCATGCAAGCATTAGTGAGAATGTTGTGTCTTTTTGGACACAGATGTCTGATTGAAATCTGCGGATGAAGAGGACGTTTATATTCCCAGATGTCTTCTGTTCCTGGCTCTGGCGATAATTTTAAAATTGCTAGACGGATCTGTTGTTGAGAGTTGGCACTTGATGAGGTGTTTCGTTATGGCCGAGCTGGGGTGGTATTTTGATAGAGTCTGATTTTGACTGGATCTGTCTGAGCAGGTTCTGATATATCGTGGAATCAGTGTTCCCGGATGCTTTGGGATAGTTTTCGAGAAGTTTTTCCAATATAAGTGCTAAGCACTCACATGTGAATTTATGAATTACATTGGATTGGTCAAACTTCGGGATAGGTTCCTTGTTGGATTAAGTCCAAACTTTTCTCGTGGAGAAGGTGCAGCGGACAGTGACGAATGGGTATATATGGTTGATTTGATGGTTGATGCGTTTATAGATCATCGAGGAGTGTTGGTCGTTGAAGAAGGGAAGTTTGATGTAACATTGGAGTTAGTTTTTCAGGGCCAAAGAGTGTGATTTTCGTAGGAGTCGAGTTTGTTAATAAGATTAATTGGATAGCCGCTTTTTGTCAGAGCGTCGGAGATAAATTACTTCTTCATCCTTGAGGAAATCTGCGGAGCAAATCTTTCGAGCACGGTAGAAAAGAGTCTTTGTGAGACCTGTTTTGAAGGGGAAATGGTTGAATAAACCACGCCAAATTTTCTTGCGATTGATTTTCGTTTTTATTTCGTTGCTTGTGTTTCGAATTAAGAAAGGCAATTGATTGTATTGTAATGTTTTCCACCAATTTGATTGTCCCTCTGTCCATTAATCATTCAGTTATGGATTGTACTTTAATCTGAAGAGAATCCACGAAATATTGAATATAGAAATTATGTTTTCTATCAACAAACTCTATTGGGTTTTTTTATTTTTGAATAATAATAATATCTTAATTCGAAATTTTGCATTTTTATTAAAATATAAAAAAGACGTTTTAAACATGCTAAAATTATTCTGTTGAAGGCAATATTTCGAAACCAATTCTTTCTAAATTTAGATTTTACAGTAATGTTTTTTTATTTTGATAAGTACAAAAATTACAATATTTTAACAGAGAATATTACAAAAGTGCTTTTTTAACAAAACAATTTAAATGAAAAATTGAGTGAAAATTTAGAAAAAGATTCAAAATATGGATAACTCCGGGATAGATAGATACAGAGTAGATGTTTTAAAATCATTGAATGGAAACTAAGCGAAGTTTTGCATAATCGGTGTTTCTCTAATTGTAGTGTTGTAGTGTCATAACCTTTTTAGGATTTTTAATACACATTGACGTTTGAAGCGTATTTCAGGGTTGCACATATTTAATTATTGGTTTACTCACGTAAATTGACGTATAAATAACTTCCTTTTTATCAACATATCCCATTATTTGTTGGTTTCAATTCATTATAAAATGTGAAAATTAGATTTATTATATGTTTGCAATAATATTGGTTTTATCATTCCGATTAACTATTTTTACACTCAATTTCGTCAGCAAGAAATCCTTTTAATGCTGTCGCTCAGCCTTAAACATTCAATTTCGTCAGCGTAACACGGATATTTTTTAGATTAATAGACGGTGAGAGAGATTAAACATTCAATTTCGTCAGCGTAACACGACTATTTTTAGATTAATAGACGGTGAGAGAGATTAAACATTCAATTTCGTCAGCGTAACACGACTATTTTTAGATTAATAGACGGT
>JAYJLU010479944.1:0-12696 GCA_036873645.1 Minona dolichovesicula | reverse complement strand
ACCGTCCACGATTCTGCTCCATAAAGAACAATGGGGAAAACTAATGAGTTGACTAGTTTTACTTTGGTTGGTGTGCCTATACCATGGTCTTTCCAGATTTTGTCCAGTCTTCCCATGGCTGCTTTGCTGAGAGCTATGCGTCTGTGAATTTCCTGTTTGCTGGAGCTGTTGTCAGTGATCAAGGCGCCTAAGAAAAGGAACTTGTTTATAACTTCGATTTTTTCCATGCTTATTGTGACTTCTCCAATATTGCCAGTTGTCATGATCTTGGTTTTCTTTACATTCAAAAAGAGGCCGGCTTCTTCCCCAGCAACTTTAATTTGATTGATGAGGAGCTTCAGTTCGTCTTCAGTACCAGCGAATAAAGAGGTGTCATCTTAGGTTGAAGATTAGTCTGCCACCGACTCGGATGCCTCCTGTCCAGTCATTAAAACCGATTCTCATGATGATTTCTGCGTAATGTTAAAGAGTACCGGCGAGAGGATGCACCCTTGACGAACTCCTTTCCAATCAAAAACTCTTCTGTTTCGCCGAACTCAGTTCTAACGGAAGCTGTCTGGTCTGTATAAAGACTGTGTAGAAGCGATGACATATACTACAAGCTTAATAATAAGAATAAAAGAATAGAACACGAAGTTATTCTTAGCGCAATGCCGCAAATTTATTATAGTAAAAGTTTTCGGTGTTCCACAGACAAGATTACAGTTACAATATTAACTCGTGAAATCAAGCAGAGAAATAAATACAACAGATGAAGTGACTGTGATGCGTGGGTGGTGTTTAGTGATTATTGATTGATAGAAGAGAATAAAAGAGACCAACCTATCATCACTAGGAGATTTACTCATCCTCTTCTTTCGTTTTAACTTCTTCCTTTTATTCCTATTATCACGACTGTCGGGCGTGAGAGATTTTTCAGGCGAGTGAGTACCCTGAGAGCGAGAATAATTCTTATCAGACAGTTCGCCATGTCCACTGTTTATCGAGCTTAGTCGTCGAGTGGAAGAAGAATGTCTGTAATTAGGTGAGCCTTTAGATCGTTGCTTGGGAGATGCTTGGTGGGTACTTTTGGGAGATTGCGATCGCGAAGAATAAGAGGCAGATGACTGACGTCTGGGGCTGCCTTGTGAACTGAGAGAAGAATTCAAATAATAATTAATACACTACTCTGTCGAATATTATTTATTATACATATTAATACTGTACATATTATTTATTAAATTATAGAATTCAGAGATTTCTTACCGATCACCAGAAAATGATCTGGACCGTGATTTTGAAGGGCTAGATTTGTACCGATCCTGAGAATGTGCGTCTTTCGAGTGGGTTTGCCGCGGACTACTACCGCTACGATGACGATGGTGTACTGGTCGGCGGGTATGAGGACCATCGCGAAAACCAAACGAGGCGGGTCGTTTTTGAGCAACAAATCGATTACGATCTTGATTCATAATAAGAGAACAAATAGATTAAATTATTGTAAACGTCATCAATCAACCTATGATGGATATAATCGATACATAGAGTGGCAAACATAATATACAATAAATAAAAAAATATTTTGAATCTGGTAGAAATTAATTAACATATTGACTTGTATATTAATCTAAACAAACAAATATACGTCATCAGAAACTCTTCTGATCATTAATATACCATTTATCAACAAACACTACAGATTAAAGTAAAGTAAATATCACAAATATGTTGAGACTAATTTCATACCGGAAACACTACTGCCTACCAACTAGATTATCTGCACACAATAAAGCAACTTTCCGTAGAATACCGGATGTGATTCGATGAAAAATAAAATCGATATCGACTATAATTTTATTAAATGATTAAATGACAAACAATTCCACTAAATTTTCGTAATATGTCCATAAACTACGCATATAAATTATTCCATAATGAAATCAGTCAGCAGAAATGTGGCAATCAAAGTTACTATAATGCAGCATATAGCATCAATATAATAAGAATAGACATATATCTATAAAAACAAACAAACAATATCAACTAAATATTAAATTATAAACAGCTAACAGTTTTGGTTGAAGTACTAATTTAAAAGTTAAAAACTTACCCTTTCCCCAATTGCAGACGGAATCCTTACTCTCTCTCTCTCTCTATTGCAAGCGCCTATTCTATCCAAATATTTCAGCGAATTGTTAATCTAATAAACTTTAGTCCATTAATGTATAAATTAGCCAGATAGCTCTCTTCCTCTATCCAATAGAAGCACACTTCACAGGCAACTAAATCAAATGAGCTATTCTTCTAAGTCACTAAATGTATAATGATCATTCCAATATCTCCAATAACACCAATATTCTGTCTTGCAAATATTTTTACTGCCTCTTAACTACATTGGATTTTATTAAATTAGTGAAACCAGGACTGAATGACCATACCTAAATATCTTATCTAAACAACAAGCTGTCGTGTCTTGTTAGAAAATATCACTCTTTTGAAACTAACCTGAAGAGTGGAAACCGGTAGTTAGTGGTATATATATATATAAAATTACCAGCTTTCGCTTTCCTAAAATTTTTGAACCACGTGATTTCAACTTCTGTACCGAGAACTTCCTTCCGATCATATCTAAATAGTTCAAAATAGGTCGATAATGTTGATTCATTAAGTTAATCATGAATCAATGAACCAATAATTACTAATTATGATATAAAGACTTATCTAAAACGAATATAATATGCGATTATCTTTTCATTGGAATACAGGCATGAGAATCAACATTATGATAACCAGGGACAACATAGAGCACGAGATTTCCGCGAGGATCCTCATGCTACACTGTTAATAGAGAAATAGCAATCTCTCATGACCTCTTTGACTCTCGAACGTTACATCCGGTTTTGAGCTGAATCAGTTAACTCTCGAAGAGTTTTCCCCATTGCTTTCTTCAGATTGTCCAGCCAGGTAATACGCGGACAACGCCTTGAATGCAACCTAACATCACTTGCTTTACTAAATCTTCATCATCTCGTCTGTTGATATTGCCGAAGCTGACTGGCAATAACTCAGTTCAAGATATTTCTTGGTTTTCCAACGTTGTTCAACACATCAATGTTGTTTTGGCGTTCCCTCCAGGAGATTCTGAAGAGGCGTCTCCATACCCATAATTCAAAGGCTTCAATTCTCTTTCGTTCCTTCTTATTAAGTGTCCAGGATTCACATGAATATATTGCTATACTAAAGACCAGCGAATTCATAAGGCGTGTCTTTAATGTTGTCCGGGAGATTCCATGATTATTCCATATTGAATCAAGTGCAACAGCAGACTTACGTGCTATTGCTAGTCTTCTGACTATATTTCACTTTTTGAGTCACCATTTGTTGTAATCAATGAACCAAGAAAGTTAAAGTTGGTCAAATGTTTTTGAGCTTCGCTGTTGATTCTCATCTCATTTGTTTTCTTGACATTAATTATACAGACCATCTTGCTTGCTAGCTACATTTACGTTTGATAGCAGTTTTTTAATTCTTCAAAAGTGGAGGCTAAAAGAGTCGTGTCGTCAGCATATCTCAGGTTATTAATTGACAAAAAACAGCACTGTTAATACAATATAGATAGATAAAGGAGGGAACGTTTTACAGGGAAAATTTCCATTTGAGAATATGAGCATATTGACAAGCCAATATAATTGCAATTTTGTTAGGTGAGATAATCAGAATCATATAATCATAGGCTTAAGGCAAATGTTAAAAATTCCAAGAGCCTGTTTTTATCGGTGACAAAAATTAGATTAACAAATTTTGAGACACCACAAAACAATAGAAACCAAAGCAGACAACTGGCATTGTTGTTCATTATATGAATGACTCATTTAATGAAGTCATCAATATTATTTACCCACTGAACGATGACAATGTAACAGAAGATATTATAATAGGATAGATAATGTATGCATTGTCATCACGGCGATTGCTATGGAGATGTGATGTTATAAAAAAGATTAAATTCAGAGTCGCAACATCCCCCTCTCCTCTTTTCTGGAAATAACTCAATTGAAAACTGGTTGGAATTAACAAATGTGAGGTGAATTAATTGAATGGTAGATGGAGGTGTATCCAGATAACTATTAACATTTACTCATAACTAATTCGGTAATACACATTGAATACATACACATATATATATAATAATGCCATGAGTTACACTTTAATTAATTAGTGTATACAGAGCAGTATGTACCGGGTGATAATCACTAACAAAGGCGGTTGTAATAAAAGGATCCGACGCAGAATCATCATGGCCAAATCCGCAACAACAAATATTGAGTACTGATGAAAAGCAATGACATTAACACCACGACTACAAAACTAACTCAGGTTAAAGTCTTTTCAATTGCCACATTTTCTAGTGAAACAGGTACAATTACTCAAGATGAAGACAAAATGGATGCACCGCCGAATTCTAAAAACATCATGGCGTGATCATTTTAAAAACGAAGCAATCCTTGCCAGCCTGAATACGCCTCCTCATTTTATCTATCGCACCCAATCTGGAGTTCTCTGGTATATACGTATATCATTTCTGGCATAATTAGAAGTCAATATGACAACATAGAAAAGCTCCAGGGAGAGGCGGATTAAAAAGCAGGTTATATCGATTACTTACAAAACATTTCGTTGCTACCTGCAAGCACACAGTCAAAAACCAAAAAAAATCGTAATTTATGGAATCTCATTTGATAGACGACAACAACAATAACAAATTTAACGTTCTTGAGTGGCAATACAAAACGATCAGTTTGAACTGGTAGTAGACATTACATCAGCACTATACAGCTGCTTCTTTGTCTAAGTAACGTGGTGACACAATTTTATTCACAGAAATGAAGATCAATTCAAATTTTCAGCAATATAATTTGATTGATCATAACACCTGTAACGCCAATATTTTTAAACCTCTGTGGATAGAAGTCGATATCTCGACAACACGTCGGTTAATGTAAATAATATACGTAGCTTATGATATAGAGCGATCAATCGAAAATACAGTATAGTTCTAATAGAATACGAGCAACTCCTCACTTGTGAAGAACATTTTTGGCAGTGGCATGAGTTTCAAAGCGTAGTGCAACGACAAGTCGTCTATTATCATCACAATGACTAAAAAAGTCCACACGACATTTCTCTCCTGACTCCTTTTCAAAATACTCCCTGGAAGAACAGATGAAATTTTATAGATAATAACGAACCATAATTAAGGACAGATGTAGCTGTACTGACTACATATAAGCAAATAGTAATAAGGAAAATATTAAAATCCCGTAAAAACAAAATGATTTAATATATATAATATAACCTCTATACAATGCTATTCAACATTTCATTCCCGAGAGTACCGAGAAAATGATTTAAGTTAGGACCCGATCTAGTAAAATCTAGTTTTAAAATCTAGATAGTCCTTCAAATATTCATGTTTTTATGCTATTTATTTATCACACGTATCTTTGTTTTCTAATGGAATATAAGAGCAATTTAACTAATTTTAGCCGTTGAATTATTCTAATTATGTCTATAGCTATCTGATTTTAGCCTAGCCATCAATACCAAATATTTACAACCAACTCTCCCCACTCTAAATTATTTTATTACCTAATTGCTAAGTGTGCCGCAATTTAGCAATAACTAAAATAAAGCTAATTTGTATCGAAGTAGAAATTCACAAGGAATGACAAAATTACTATTCCTTGCCGGAAGTTATAATGCCTGATTATAACTAAGTTATCATTTAGAGAAACACGAGGAGTGAAACTGACATTGAATTTTAATTCTGAAGAAAATTAAGTGGAGCATATCAAAACGCATGGGTCAAAACGCACAGCTAACAAGAGTCATATTGAAAACGATTAAAAAGGAAGAGAGAAGAATGAATAGCGAACTGCTGGCTAAAAGGGTACTTTCAACTATGGCTCTGAAACAATTTTAATGAATGCTCTCCCAAGAGGCAAAAAAATGTCTCTACGAATATTAATATTAACAGTATAAACCACATTATAACAAAATGTAATGAATGAAATTCAACATCATACGGGTTTATAAAAGCAATAGTCAAACCAACCTGACAGAGTCAATATTAAAATTCGCAGGAAAACTGCGAAAAAATAAGGTATGACGACTGGGCGGGACAAAATCGGGATGGACTTCTCCTGGCCTTCTTCGTATTGGACCAGAGCGAAAAGTCCTAAAATTTGAATCCTGAGATTTATTGAGTTGATTTGTGTTGTCAGTATGATTGTTGAAACTAAAATTATTAGTGGGATTAGGAGCTGCAGTTAGTCCTAATAAATTTGACAAAAATGTTATATCCAATGGATTCGACAAAGCATTGTACGGTGAAATATTTGGCACAGGATTAAACGCTTGGAAAGCACCATTATTTAGTCTAGAGGCTAGGCTTGTGGCATTGTGACTAGCAGAAGAAGAGCCCTCGCGCGATAAACTGTTCGATGTGCCACAATCTTTTCGTAGAGTCTGAGAATAGTGTTTACGATTTAAGTGCCGCATAGTATTAGAATAATGTTTAACGGTAAGGAGAAAATGAGAAAATTTATATTATCAACAGCTCTATATAGTGCGGGAGCGTCTGTCACGGTTTACTTGAATTCTGAAACGAGTAGATGAGAGATACATGCGTTTCTCAAGACTATTGGGTGTGGCAGAGATTGACAATATTTACTCACAGTTATGCTACCGGTAAAGATATCACCATGGTAACGAAAAAGTTTTCTTCAGAATTCGCAGTGAAATACACACACACAAATCATTTCCACATGCGCATACATATGTATATTAGAAAGATAGGTATACAACACAATATTTCACAATCTAAGAGCTCTTCACTTTAATAACAAATTGTTGCATTTTCTACACACTGTAACAACAAACAAAGAATATGATTAATTAATAAAGGATCAGACAAGCAAATGCTGATAGTACACATTATTCAGTTATGATGCCTTAATACCGACAGAAATATAATATCGGAAACTAATCACAAACCTAAAGACCATTAAGAATGACAATTAATGAGTTGAATTTATTTTTTTTAAATTTTAGCACAACAAAATTTGACACAACACTTTTGAATAAAATGGAGGAAATGGATTCAATGATTCAAGTATGGCAATGCACACCCTTATAGACAACTAAAAAATAAGCGTGAATGTTTACAAATCATTATCTGTATTAACAGGCCTTACCATATGATCTTACCATTTTTTGGAATAATTTAGTATCTTAGTAGCCCTGTATTTTCTAAATTGAAATGTTTAATCAACAGTCTAATAAATTCATCCAATCAATTTATTCACCAACTAGGTGCTATAATAACAGCTACGATAAATGGATTAAAAATAATTCTTATTTTCATGGATTCCTTACATGAACTAACGAATAAGGCGGATTCATATATTATCTCGTTTTGGGAGGCCTCCCATGGAACACATAAAAAGACTGTCGATGAATAAATTAATTTGAAATGTGACTTTTTTAAAATGACTTAGATTTATGAAAAGTAATTATGTTAATTGAAAGAAATGTTACCTGAAGTTCATGTCATTAAACTTCTAAAATAAAAATAAATATAACCAACTGAATGAAATCAGTTTATCAATACTAATACATACTTAATAAAGTTACAATAGATGGAGAAAATCGAATATATACAAAATAACAGTATCCTATGTACAGCATTTGAAAATAATCTACTGATTTATATACAAATCAGACAAAATCCCAGATAATAATAAATTATCTCAAACAATAGCATACTATTTAGCTTTTAAAATATGAATAAAATAAAATTGTAACGAAGAACAGTGTTTTGCAGGTTTATTTCATAATGTTTATTGAATGGGTCCACTTTTCCAGTGATTCCCGGTTGCTAAAATCTCTATGTAAACTTTCGGATGCCTGCTCTGAATATTTCTCCAGACTTTGATTTTAGGAAGCGACAAAATTGTGTCACATGACAAATCAATATATGAACAGCAAGAGTCACACTGATCTTCAAACTGTGTGATGGACTTTTCAAAGTGAGGCAAGAGATACATACTGAAGCAAGCAGTTCGAACATTATTGAAACTGTTGAAAGCAGTTATGAAAGAAACCAGTTCAGGGGTGAATATATCTATATCTATTGTATCTATTATATCATTAGGTGGGTCATATTTTCCATTTCTTAACACTCCTTCCCATCACCCATGGATCATATTGATTTTTATTCTTGACTCTTACTTTTGTGAAATATTTCTATGTTTACTTATGGAGTAAAAATAACTAATAGAACAGTGTACATAGTCCCAAATTAGATGATCAATATAAAATTTGTTAATTCACATCTAAATAATATAACAAACTGTATCAGAAACAGTTGTTGGAGGGATACTTTTAGGCAGAGCGTGAATGCTTCTATGTTATGAATCAAAAATATCAGCAATGTTTATTCATGTCAATGTTAAAAATGACAAGTAACAGTTGCAAAACATTTCAGTACAAGAGTAAAATAATTTATATTCAATTGATTATGAATTAAGTTTAAACTAAATTGAAGTGTGCCACTGCTTTTATTATGATAGATAAGATAACATAATCTTGCACTTCTTCAACATTCCATTCGTGAGAGTCATAGCCAGGATACAAACTCTCAATCCATGGATTGGTGGTCAAGCATTCTATTGATTTGAGATTTACTTCCATATGCTTTAAAAATATGTAAATATCTCTAAATAACAATGTTACTTTCTTGATCTTGCATATTACTAACCTATTAAACAATTAGATTCTGTTAAATTTGTAACTCATGTCAATAAAACCAAAGTGCTGTTTGATTTAAAGTATGAAGTAACAGAATTAGCCACACACCACATCATGGAATTAAGTCATGTATTTTGTAGTTTCTAAATTGAAACTTTTTTGTTATATGCAACAAAGTATAAAACAATTTTAATAAACTTTTCTGAAAGAAAGAACTTAAAAAACTGAAGCAAACAACTTTTTAAAAAACACCAAAAAATTAATCAACCAAATTAAATTTTAAAAAACATTCCAGGTAATTTTTGACTAAATGTCTACAAGCAAATAAACCCAGTATATTTCCATAAAATGGAGGTTCATAATTTTTTAGAAAGTTGATCATTTGAAATTTAATTTTTTAAGGCAATAGGCAGGAATTGTTATAGCTGAAGCAGGATGCTCTTTTAATGAGATAGCTGTATAATAACTATAGCCTTTGTAATAACTACCTGATATGGCACAAAACTGGAACCAGCATTTCTACTAAACATTGTAGAAATTTTACAACCTAAAGCATAAATATAAAAAAGAAAACAGTAATTTATTGCAATAAAAATGTTTGCTCTCAACAAAGTTCTGCTCAGTAATTCAACAATATTTTGAAAAAATTTGCTAATAAGCAGTTAGGGGCATCAACAATTACAGGTTGTCACAGTTAGTGGTAAATGTTCGCTAACTCTAAACCTCCTCCCAATAGCAGACATAACCATGTCATGATATATGAAGAGAATGCAATGTATATAGAACTCTAGAGTATAATATATGTTAATTACGTTTATCCTTAATGTATTACCAGTATTATTGTTCCGTTGATAAATATATAAAAATGTAGAAACATCTTTTCGCAATTCTGTGAAAGTAAAGAATTTTCTTTATGTATTTTAAATTGAATATATGTTTTTATTTACAATAATATTCAAACATTATTGCTAATTTTTCTTAATATTGGCTAATCTTTCTGCTAAGTGTCACAAAATGTAATTGTCAACAGTCCCCTACTACTCAATCAAGTTAATTTTAGAAGAAGAGAAATCAAATGAGAGATATTTTAGAAAATGTTAACAGCTACTGAAATTAATTATAATAAAACATTTAATTGTGTGAATCATCCAAAGCTCTGCCATACCTTATGGAAAATGTAAGCACCAGAGCATATAGATAACAACATAAAATAACTTTACTATCAGCAAGCATTCATCCTCTGTCATATGGTTTAAATTTACTAAAGGTGTTAAACAAGGATGTAAATCTTCAATCTGTACAATGGGCAATTGCAAATGCAAAATGCCCCAACGAATTATATGATCTGATGAAAGTATTAATATAAGAAGCTTTAATAATCAAAATAAACTAAGAAAGGAAGAAGTTTGGTCTAAGATTGAATGTCAAAAAACAAAATTCATGACATATGATACCTATGGCTTTTCCATTTGAACTACTAGGAATAAAAAATAAAGATCAGAAGAGCTTTAATGGTAAGACATGCAATGATCTAGGATTCTTAATTTAATAGTTATATTATGGGCAGTGTCTATTTAGTGCTGATTAACTATACATGGGATACATAATGACACCTTATGAGAAAAGGATAATGCTTTGAATGACAGAAGGAATGTCAAAGTGAGTATAGACTTTTCAAGAATGTTATCAATCATCTAGAAATATATTAGTACTAACTTAAAAAATCCTGTACCATTTTGTTTCAAATAATTATCTACCTGTAGTACATAGAACACATAATGAAGCCTACTTTTACATAGGCAGTTGTTATTTAACCGATCATAGGTTGAATAATTTTCCCTCTATTTGACCAATAATTAGTCATCTATATAGTTAAAATTACAATATGTTTTGTTTTTGGTTGACCATAAGAAGGGATTTATGTACATATACTACATGTACAGTATGTACCTAGAATAATTGTTTATATCTGACACTGTTAGTTTAAATTTCTTGATATTAATTGGGTCAATACATAGAGATGTTCCATTTTTATTTTGTCCACTAAGAGCTTAGATATTTATATTAGATTCTTATATTATACACTCCTGCCAGAAATTAACCTATACACCTATTTTTAAAACATACTGTTTGTTGTCTGTTTTAAAATACAGAGAATAGATGGAATACATAACTATGCACTTAGAAACTTTAATTAGCCATATCTTGTGATGCAATATCTGCAAAATTGATGGAGTGGGGTAGAAAGTATAGGCAAAAAAATAATTTTTTAAAGAGACATAAAAAATAGTTGTATCGGTTAATTTCTGGCAGGGTCGTATATACATGTATGTATATACATAAATGAGACTAATGGTTTATACACCTTCTTATGGTCAATCAATAACAAAACATATAGATTGTAATTTTAACTATGCCACTAATTATTATCAGTCAAATAGTGAGAAAATAATTCAACCAATGATCAAACGGTCAAATAACAACTGTGTTTTACAAAGATGATTAATTGATATGCTTTTTTGCATAATGTTAGCAAGCCACATTTTCAATCAATTTATTGAGCTTGATATTAATATTTTATTATCCATTTATTATTGTGTATATTTAATAGTAAATAGAGTAACATAGTCAAATTTTTCTGGCAAAACATGTTTTGGAAAGAATTTTGATATTTTTTCAGAACCAGAAAAATCGTTTTAGCTTTAGGGTTAATAATAAATAGTGCTGGACAAATAGTTTTAAAATAATTTTCCATAGAGTTCCCATTTCCATATTTTTCCAGTGACATCAATTCCATGGAGTAATATTATATATTGAACAATAAATCAAAGCCTTAATTACTAAACTACAGATATAAATATTATTAGCTTTAAGATTTATAGAAAATATTAATTGGATACATAACTCACGAAGGAAATTTCTATTAATAAAGTTCGCAATACAGATTATACAGATAATACAATACGTTTGGTTCCCAAAAGTTTAAAAATATTCAAAGATACACCATTTACTCTTTCAACAAAAAGTTAAAACAAAAACTAAGAAAATTAGGAGTTTTCGTAAACACAGATCTGTTTGTTTTAATTAGAACTGATTAGTGGATTAGTTTACGAAAATTACCGCTTCCGCACGGGTCAATTTCTATTAAATAAACAGTCAAACACGGTAGTCGCTGGTTCCCTGAATCGGCTCCGGTTAGCAAAATAAATGAATCGTAAACGGAGTTTACGAACGACTGTTTCTAAAATTTTACGAGAAACGGAAGCTGTTTCTTAATTTACGAAGAATTGAGTATTAACACAATTAATAAAAGATATAAATAATAATAAATTTATATATTTATAGAGTTAATCAAAAGATGTCAAATGCGCCATGAAGTTTACATAATATTTAACTCAGATAAGAGGTCGCGAATCTGTTGGCCATACCTGTTTTCAAGAATGTAGATATGAATGTCAAGTTGAAATGAATACAAGCTTTATCGAGTGCGCAATGCTGCAAATATTTATTTGTAAAACATTTCGGTGTTCAACACCCTCTCCCTGTGTTGAACACCGAAAATATTTACAAATAAATATATAAAAATATTTCAATCTGAAATTTGTAGATTGTTACTGACATACCCATATGTGTATTATAGAGTTTATGAATCATTCGGACCAGGGTTCTTAATTTGCTTTGCTTATACTTCTGTGATAACACTGCGCGACAAGTTGTGGTGTCTTCTTCTGAGATTTCGTTGATGGCTTTTTTCGGGTGGGATGAACTGGTGGAGGACGTGTTTTTTTGTTATTGAATATATTTCTGAAGAATTTTTCATCCGTTTTCTGCATGTGGTTTGATAGTCGTCATTGAATTGCAGTATTCACGTTTTATACTTCTTTTTAAGACAATTAATATCCAAGC
>JAYJLU010478833.1:0-12697 GCA_036873645.1 Minona dolichovesicula | reverse complement strand
TGTTATAGAAAATATTAGTTGGAGGGCTGTTATAGAAAATATTAGTTGGAGGGTTGTGATAGAAAATATTAGTTGGACGGTCAATAAACAAATTTCAAATTACGCAAATGATCACAGATATGACCTACTTCAGATGAGGCGGGCGAATCCTCGATCACTCTGAAGCATCTGGTCTTCCCAGCAGCCTCTGCCTCCATATAGAGCTGACACATCATGAGGGTGGTGCGACACAGGAGCTCCAGTTGAGGCCGACTAGTCGGTCGACTCAATATGTGAACACAATTCCTCAATAAACGAAATGTATCATTGAAATAGACGATCTCATCCTCGTCGGAATAGGGGAATACACCCCTATTGGAATTGACAGATTTTCTGTACTGCTGCATACAGCGCTCAGCCAAACGGAAGCACAATATAGCCACCGGAAGAATAAAAGGATTCCGACTATAGTCCTGAAAATATGGCAAAATATAAAATATTCAATAATTGCATTTTACTACTAACAAATTTTGAGTAGTATGGTAATAAAATAGATATTTATATAATTAGCGAGAATATTTGAATCAACCGAGGTTAGCGCAGTAAAATTATTTGAACAGACTACTTACATCATCTGTATCTTGAGTAGTATAGGATGATGATGATTGATCTTTTGAAGCATTGGATGATTCAGCGCTATTCTTTAAGCTGGTAAGATCGTAGAGTTTCACCAGTTCAGAGTCCTTTTCTTTGAATAGCCAGTAAGTGTGACCCTCTTTAGTGGCATTGCGTTTTAAAAATACGACCAGATTTCTGAGAATATCGTGCACCTAGAAATGAAATCAACGAATTCAAGTATAAGTAGTGAACTTTGATAAAATATGTAAATATGAAATGATGGTGTCAAGACAGCAGAGTTGTCCTTACTTCTCCTTCCTGAAATCCGGCCACGTGTGGTAATTCGCTTGTTTTATAGATCTGATACTCCTGCATGACAATGCCCTCATCGTGATAGCACATGGCCACCTCGGGTATTTCATTGATGATATTCTCCAGCCAGATATCCAGCCCAGTCAATACACTAATCGGCTTACCTAAGTGACTAAAATATTCATTCAATGAATGTCTCAATTGTGAATTATAGAATGGAGCAATGATTGTTTAAAATATCAACGATCAGGATATATTCTTCTACCTCAGCTTTAAACTAATGCATGGATGCGTTTTTGTACCGAATATAGCCAGATCTGAACCAACCAGATAGCTCAGATCTTCCATTTGCCATTCAACCTTTTGTAGAAAATCTTCTTCATATGTTGGTTGAGAAGAACTCCGACCTGAAACAAATATAAACTATCAAATAGCATTGTGACAGTATAGTAATAGTCAGATAATAGTCTAGAGACAAAAATAGGGAAAGTAGGGAAAGAAAGAAAATATAGGGTGCGACACAAGAACCGGGAGACCCGTGAACATACAGAGGGAGGGAAAGAAGGAAAAAGAGAGAAACACGTGAACAGAGAAAGAGAGAAGAAGGCTTAACAGGCAGAGGAAGAAACAGGAGAGACGTGAACACAGAGAGAAAAGAGGAACAGAAAGAGAGAAACACGTAAACAGAGAGAGGGAGAAATATGCTTAAACAGAGAAAGAGAGTGAACTATATAATAAGAATCTTGCATCAAAGTGGTCCTGGAAATTTGTCAGAATTAGCTTATCAACCAAGACAAACAAAGAAATTTGAATTGAAGGGAAACGTGTGACCACGAATGAAGAAGGATAAGAACTCACCCTGGTATGGTGATTGGTCGAAGTTATGGTGATGATATTGAGCTTCTCCTTCCAGTCGTCTTGGAGGACTGAGAGAGAACATGTTGTCACCGGAGTAGTGATTTGGATCGAAATAGTCTGGAGGCGGTTGTATCAGAGGCAACAGATGGGGAGAGGGGTTGTTCACACTGAAAAGGAATAAACAAGAAATTGTCACAAATAGTCAAATATTGGTAAAATATGCTTTTATTTTAGGAACATCTTTATACAGAAATACATATTAATATTTAGTTTACCTGTGATAAAGAAATTTCCCATATAAATCCTCTTTAACTAGAGCTTTTCTACTAAAATCAGGCTTGTCAAGGTGAAAGTTTTTCTGAATAATAAAATCACGAAACCATTGCCACTTTCCCTAAAATGGAAATGTCAATGATGACTGTGACTTGTATGACGAAAAGATCATACACTCAATCAAATAGGAATAAATCTTACTCCATAATTCAAATCCAAGAATGAATTGACATCAAATTCATCCAATAGCAAAGTGTCTCC
This sequence comes from Minona dolichovesicula, assembly GCA_036873645.1. Lineage (NCBI taxonomy): Eukaryota > Metazoa > Platyhelminthes > Proseriata > Monocelididae > Minona > Minona dolichovesicula. The sequence goes on along the minus strand of JAYJLU010478833.1, from coordinate 10,396 downwards.
CACCCGATGAATCATCATTGATACTTGTTTAGATGGTTCAAATGGTAGCTTCACTAGGGTTTTCAAACACTATTAAAGAAAAGAATCATTGATATACATCATACATAAGACATTATTACACAAATAATAAATGTGTAGTACTATTGATCATACATACCTTGATCCCAGTCAGAATATCCAATTCTTGAAGGCGGTGCAGATAGTCATTTGCAAGTTTAAAACTGAAACAATTTTAAAATATTGAAATCATCAGTTTGCTTATCAGTAAAGTAACTTATAAATTATCACAATTATAATTAGTGTTACTAGATATGAGTAATACCTAGCCATGGGTGCTTTCTTTTGAGTTTCACTTGCCACTGCTCTAAAAATGAGATCTTCAACTTGTGAGCGACGTCGCAGATAATTTTTTGGAACATTATGCAGATCAAAATCTTTTGTCAATACTGAAATATCTTGAATTTTATTGCCTGAGGTGAATTTAACCACTGAACAATTTTGTTTCTCTAAAATGTTAACAACAAAATATTTAAAATGATATTTATAAATTAGAAAATAGTACAAATATAATAGAACATATAAATAGTTTTGAATTATTATGAATTAGAAATATCATTTAGGTTAATAGAAATGTAATATCCATTTTAAAGGTTAAACAAATACATGGAAGTTATTTAATTTTTAATAACATTTAATTAACTAATTTAATCATCAGAAATCTGGAGCTGAATTGGTCTGAAATATTTTTCAGAAGTCATGATAACTAAACCAGAGATATTATTTTCTATTTTACTTGTATTCAATTACAAATATTACATTAACAAATACTCAAGCCAGATTTAAGTGTGGGGACCAATTTCTAATATGTTAAGATATATTTTATGGGTCTGAAAACTCATCTGGACCAATCTCTAAGTTTTATTTTTGGATTAGAGATTGATAATAACACTAGCAATATACAAATTTGTTAATGTGAAAAATGTAACTGTAAGTAAAAAGGCGAGGAAATTCCATTTTTCACCATATGTGATTATAGACTTGATAGTATATTTGAGTGAGTCAAGAAATTTAGCTAATAATTAACAAGGAAGTTGAAACAAACTATTTTCTAGAAAACTCAGGTTAAAGAAATTTAGTTTGTTAATTTAGTAATTTAATTACATACAACTATGTAACTTGGCTATAGTTAGTAATCCAATTTCAACATAAGTAATTACTGATTTTTGATTTAAATATACTGTAGGTACAAATTTAATCTAAGATTGCAAGATTACATAGTTAGATCACTTTAAGTTAATAACTTTAAAATAAAAAGTTGACTATCAGTTAAGATCCCTGGAGGGATATACTGTGTTTAGTCATGAATTAAAGATATGCAAAATATAATACCTTTTTTCTCTTCTTCCATGTCCATTGATATGCTCAAATTTTAATATATTCACATAAAATTATTGATATTTATTAAATAAACAGAATATACGGGAATATTCTGAACGTAATTCTCAATCAAAAACATTCTGAATGAAAATTGGTCCGGTTAAACAAAAATGCTGAATTAATAAAAGATCGGTATTTAATGTATTTACACCTTAAAATATTTTAGAAAACAATTTTGGGTTTTCAGATCATGACGTCATTTTAGGATGGCCCCATAGAACAATTTGTAATAATTAAGTTTCAATATATGTCTCAAAATTCATAAATCTTTGAAAAGATTCCTAAGAAAGTCTAAAAACGACTTACTATCGTACTATTTTCGTCCGTTTTTGTTTTAAAAGTAAAAATCGTAAATTTTGTAATTTTGGCGTGTTCGAGTTGTACTAAACGTTTAGATATTGCAACTCGAACACGCGTTTAGATTTAATAATTTTACTCGTTTAATTTCTAAAAATACATCCTTTCCAAAACTCATCAAATTTTTGTGTTGATGGTTAAGAGAAACGTTTTCTGTATTTCTGTATTCTAGTCATTAAACTTCTTAATAATACACTATAATGAATATATGCAACTAAATTATTTAAAAAGATTCAGAATATTATTCAAAATAAAATGCAGGCAAAAGCATTTATAAATGTTTCTCTGGACTATACCACAAACAACCATAATACTGGTATTTTGGATTTAACACGTATTAAAGAATCATAGGGGCCGCATCCTAAAATGACGTCACGCAGAATTTGCCTATTTTTGGAGCCCCCCTCCCCCCTATAGTCACAAAATGACAAGGGTTTTTGTGTGCAATTTTGTGAAATGTCACAAAATCCCCCCTTCGACCGTGACGTCATTTTAGGATGGCCCCATAGAACAATTTGTAATAATTAAGTTTCAATATATGTCTCAAAATTCATAAATCTTTGAAAAGATTCCTAAGAAAGTCTAAAAACGACTTACTATCGTACTATTTTCGTCCGTTTTTGTTTTAAAAGTAAAAATCGTAAATTTTGTAATTTTGGCGTGTTCGAGTTGTACTAAACGTTTAGATTTTGCAACTCGAACACGCGTTTAGATTTAATAATTTTACTCGTTTAATTTCTAAAAATAGCATCAAACTATACGTTAAAATTGAGAAAATCAAACGCGATGAATTCTTTTGATTTGGCATTTGGACGCTCTGATTTGTTGAAAATTGTATACATTTGGAGCGCGCAATACAAAAAATATTTTTAATCTCGAAAAAAATATTTTTAAATAGTAAATATTTTAAAATCAAAAACACGCAAAGATGTACCTATAGGTACATCTTTGCGTGTTTTTATATGATATAATCTTGCAAACATGATGGTCGTCCCGTGGAAATAGTTTTTTAAAGAGCATATATACATTGATGATTTAACTTCATAAAATTGTAATTAAGGTAATTAAACAAATTACTTTATCAACTAAATATTGGTAATTTCAACCTACATATATTTCTATACAAACCATCATGTTTGCAACAAAATCATAAGTAAAAATTAAATCTAAACGCGTGTTCGAGTTGTAAAATTTAAACGTTTAGTACAACTCGAACAATGCCTTTCTTTATTTAATTTTTAGCTTTTGTATTAGAATGACAAGTATAATAATTTAGAAGAAATGTGGTTTAAGTTCGAATTTTGTAGTTTGGTATGAATTCAATTTTTATCAGAATTGGATCGCATTTAAATCCAATAAGTATACTAAGTAAATAATATACATACATTAGGTATTATTTAAGTATTTAAAAATGAAAGTTTTTGAATAAGACAATATATTGTCTTATTCAAAAACTTTCTTTTTTAAATTAAATTAAACTTACCAATGGATCTATATTATATTTTAACTCATGCCTGGCTATATAACTTTTAATAATGTGTTTCAAAAAGTGAGCTTATTTGATCGTTCGGTTGATCGATGTACGCGATGAAATGATATTTTGTAAACAATCCTAACATGTACGTGGTCATTATTAAAAGCACACATTTCAAAATGTCGTAATTGTTATTTATTTCTTCAAAACTTCATTAATATTTATAATGAAGCAGAAGAATATCAAATACCTAACTCCGGAAAAACGCGTTTTTTGTTGACAGTATTTTATAACATTTTACAACATGCAAAATTAATTATAATCGAAGTTTTTATATTAGCGGAGATAACTTTGCTCTCTAAAAATTGGAGAAGAGATGCTGATGATAATAGTGATTGTATTTATGATGTCTTTCTTCATGTACCTACAGTTATACTTCCACTTTAGTAGTTATACTAAATATTATGTAAAAGTAAATACTTAATAATGTAGTCTGTAATGTGATGTTTAAAAATTGCTTCTAAGGTTTTTAGCCAAGTGTTAAAACTTTTAAAAGATTTTATAAAAATATGAACATCGCTCAATGTATGAAAAACGCAAATATGAAAACTTATATGAAACAATCAATGTTGCGAATAACCAAATTTATATTATGAATTAATTAGAGTAAAACCAGGATACTTTATTAAATTATTATAAGAAGTACGATAGGTAATATGGCATAGGTGTGTGTTTACTATAAGCATATAAGTAACTTTTGTAACAAAGGGTTTTTGTTGGAATGGATTCAGATGGCCGTAGAATTTTCGGAGCAATTTCGTAAACTTCTGCAATAGGCGATATCATTTGAATGCGGTGGAATGTAGCAAATAACCCACAGAATTACTGGAACAGATACCAGAACGGCTGATAATACCGTGATGACGATCAATACTCGTGCGGATAAGTATTTCATTGTCATTCTAAAATATGGATATCAAAATTAAAACACCACTCAAAAGAAACCGTAACAACCAAAAAAATTGTCCAAGTTAATATTTTGTTCAATCAATTTTATTACACAAAAGAAAAACAATCTTGCAATTATACTCATTATCATAATATTTAATGTCAGTAAAAAGTCCTCTTTTTATACTCTAATTTGGTAAAAGAATTATCAAAATCAGCCATTCTGTTTTGTCGCTATGATAATTTGAACTTTGCCAATTTATATTGGTAGAAATAGGATTTGTAAATTACTGTTACGGTTTCTTTTGAGATAATCAATCACCGGAAATTTCCATCAAGTCATTTACATATGTAATGTAATGTATGTATACTTATAAGAGTCGCTATATTCATGTGATAATTACAAAGAATATTGAGCCATACGCAAAACAGCACTCATTACTACAAGTAGTATTTACTTGCACGAATAATATAATAATGTTTCTTATTTAAACATTATTTTGTGCGCAATAACAAACATACAATTACAGAAGTTAAACATTACTTCATTATGCACGTATTTAGCTAATTGCAAACTGTTTTTGATATTAAATTTGATATTTATTTAAAAATTTAATTACAAAACTATATTTTTTGTAAAGCTATTGGCATTTCCATTTTGTATAATTAAGTGCAATTTCACTGCGTATAACTCCATCTTTGGAAAAATAAATGTCTGTAAGAAGAGGATAGATTTTAAACAGATAAATTAGATATATGTAGATGCTGTAATATGTCCTCTAAAAGTCGTCCTAAACCATAGAAACATACAGATAGAGTCACGACTCTTGATAATTAGCTATTTATCGATTTTCAGATACCAGGTGACAGAAAATCCTATCTCCACCATTATAAATAGTCGAATTATCATAGCATCGAAACACCATGACCGATTTTAATAAATATTTTACCAAATCAAAGTACATAAATGGAGCACTTTTTAATGATATAAAATATTATGATAAAGAAATTTATCTATTTTCCTCTTCCGTAATAAAATGATAATTTGAACTTCGCCAATTTATAATTGTGGAGATAGTGACTCTATGGTACTGGTCCTAACCATTGAGTAATAAGGTTATTTAAAAACGTGAATTGTATATTGATGGTTTGTTATACCACGGCTGACAAATTCATATCTCCGCCATTATAAAACTATCAATTTCAAATTGTCGCCTCTCCTAAATATCTTCTCTGATTTTAATACTTCGTTCATTGAAAGAATACATATATTAAGCGCTTTTCGAATATATAAGAATTATTAAAAAGAATAAAGGCGTTTAAGGAATAAAAGAATTATTAAATTTAATGTCGCCGTTTCGTTTCGTCGTACGACTAATTTGAACTTTACCAATTTAAATGGTGGAGATAGGATTTTCAGTCACAATTGGTATCCGAAAATTGACATACAAATATCTATCTAATATCGAAAGTCGGAACTCTATCTGTATTCTAACTCTATGGTCCTAACTATCCTATAAATATAATTTTAGTTGTTGATCAAATATGTAGGTATGAATATGTAGGTGAGCACGTGATTAACACAAAATCAATCGAATTCCAGTGATATATGTATATTTATTACATTTATAGGGTTTTAATTTAGCTGCGTCCGTCTATATATAGTGCATATTTCTTATAAAAAATAGTTGCAATGTATCTATAAATTGGGTAGATTATGGAATATCTCAATACGACAACAACATTTGACTTTCGCCTGACCTCCCACACGCAATAACAGGCTAAAATAACTCCAAAACATTCATAATTGTTGACTGATTCGATAAGGGTTTCATTCAGTTGGTACATTTATAACTACACAAATATTATCACACAAAATGTAACTATCAAACAGCATATTTGATCTGTTTTTAGGAAAACATTTGGACTGCATATTAATTTACAAATCGTTGACAGTTTTTCTGGAAGAATTAATAATTCCTTTATGAATCTTTAAAAAGAGTTTATTATTTAAGCTTCGAAAATCTGCTGCCAATATCTTGTATGTAATTAATTGTTTGTTTGTTTTAGTGAAGTAAATAAATCATGAGAAAGAATTAAAAATAAGGAGGGAACACAAAGAAACACTTCTTCATTAGATGTCAGATTTAAAAGAAAGCTTAATTATTAATGATTAAAATGTGAAATTACATGGATCTTTTGAAATAATCACTTCACATCAAATTTAAAATTCCCAATTGAATTAATATATTTCATTTACGAGTGATGATAATAATAAAGAAAGATGATTATTTCGTTAAAAGAATGTCGCCATAATGTAAAAAATACTGATTTAAATTTAGTTCAACGAAATTATAATTGTTTTTATAAGGAATGTATTTAGTTAGGAAATATCTTTTAATTTACTTTTAACAATTCTCAAAATATTGAAATGCTCCTGTTATGATTTTTGAAATAATTATGTATTTTCCATTCTACAAGGGCATGGAAGAAGAGTTGAGACGATGTTTTTATAATGACGGAGATAGGAATTTGTCATCCATGGTTCATCAAATCCATCGATATGCATTTCAATATTTTGCAAGTGGAGGAAGTTCTTATATAGAGTTTGTTAAAAATCGAAAATTCATCTTCATCTTCCTCCGTCGTTTACCTCATAGGTACTTCATATTTATTTGTCATTTAGATCTCACTTCTTTAGATGCAATTCTGTTTGCTTAATTAAAGATAATAATTTGTATACACAAGTATATCTACAAGAAAATAAAGTTTCTCGACTATATTAATACTTGAGAGATTCAATTCTTTCTTACAGAAAAGAATATCTTCCTATTCAAGCATTATAACAAAGCAAAACAGTGTAACAATTCATATAACAAAATATAATGTTTAAGCATTCTTGTTTATACATTAGAATAATAAGAATAATGCTCATATTATAACTCCTATACTATATAATTGTATATTTTGCCGCTAAAAGGACCAAAAAGAGAGTTATGTAACTCAACTCGCAAAAGAACTGAAATCGATCAGTTAGCTTACAAGTAATTTGAAATAATTTTTGTTGAGTAAACAAATGTTTTTTTTAAAATTTATTTCATTGAATTGTTTCCTTAATTTTCTATCATATATGGTATAGTATATATCCTCACACTAAAATGGTCGCCAGATTTTTACTCCCCATCATAAATCAGTATGTTAAAATCTCATCAAAATCGATGAAAGTTAAAGGGGTATTTATCGGTGCTTAACAAGCATTTTTAGCGGTTGAGGTGGCTTCTCTAACAACTGATCAACGGATTTTTAGTGCAATTTTTTTACCCAGTTATGTAAGTGAAAATAAAAAGAGTTTTATAGAAATTTGTCAGTTAATATGATAAAAAAGGATGATTTTATTCACAAAGATTTCCCTATTTCCCTTTGTGGCATAGGCTTAGATATAATTCTTCGATAAGAGATTATTTATTTGATTGTTGGCGTTGACTATACTGCACTGGCGGATTAGTGATGCTTTTAAGAGAAATCGGTTAAGACATTTTATCTCAGTCTCTTTTTCATTTATAAGCAAAATCAATTTTCAATAAAATCATAAATTAATTCAGTTTTTAAAAGGATTTATTTGTGGTGATATAAAAATTAAGTTGAAAATAACCACAGAAGCTAAAGCGTAGTCAGAGAAACGAGTCTTGCTTGTAGATATTTGTATATCAATTAGTTCAGCTACCAAGCATCAGAAAATCCTATCTCACACCATTATAAATTGGTGAAGTTCAAAGTGTTATGGCGACAAAGTGTAATGAGCAATTTTAAAAACTCTTTTACCAAATTGAAGTAGAAAAAATGAACACTTTTGATGATATAAAATTTATAATTCAGTATGATGCAAATATGTAAATGTGTTTTCTTGCGTAGTATATGTAGTATATTCACAGCTTGTAATATTTCAATGTATTTCACTACGTTTCAATACAACTTTTACATCATTAAAAGTGCTCCTTTTCAACTTCAATTTGGTAAAAGAGTTTTTAAAATCGCTCATTGCGCTTCGTCGCCATAACAGTTTGAATTTCATCAATTCATAATGGTGGAGGTAGGATTTTCTGTCGCTTGGTAGGGATAAACCGATATGTAAACTCAAAACTCTGTGTAATTAGCTGTTATTACTCTGAGTAATAGGATGTGAAAATTTTGGTTTGTGCTACCACCCATGAATTTCTGTAAACATTAAGTGAAATTCTAGATAACCTTACCTTCTAAAATGAGACAAATAGGCCACCGTCAGTCCAACCCAAATTATCGTGACTACAATTCCCGCAATTTCTCGACCCTCCTCAACCAAAAGGGGATTGAGTCCGAAAATTCTTTTGACCGACAGGACAGAGATTACAATCCCACCGCCAAACAGCAGCATCAGGTACAATTTCATAATGGTTAACAAAATGTCCTGACCTACATAATAATAATAATAAATAATTGTTAAACTCATGACCACCATATAATATAATATGATTTAAATGTTCCTCCAATCATAATATCTTATATTGAGACATTGAATATACATAGTTATTAGATCATGAGAAAAAATCATCATGGCGCGTCACTTTTCAAAGCGCAAACTATGATGCAGTTGAACAATTTAACTTCCTTGTTTCAAAGATCAATGTCAAAGGCAACAGCAACAGTGAAATAACTCGGCGGATCACTATGTGTCGCACAGCAATGGCAAATCTGAACGTCTGTGGAAAGATCGGGACCTTAGTATTCAAATAAAATCGCAACAGGTGAAGAAGCTAATTCACCGAATTTTGACCTACGCTTTGGAATCTTGGACTACCATTAAAGTCACCCAACGCCAAATCTAAGCATGCAAACTTGGTGTTGGAGGAGGCTGCTTCGTATTCCGTGGACCGGCAGTATCACCAATGCTAACATTCTCCAAGCATTGAACAACCCCCTGCCTCGATCTCGACGTTGTCATCCTCCAGCACAAGATGAATTTCTTCGGCCATATCATACGCACAAAGGTGGACAACCTTGAACGTGATCTGATGCTAGCAATGACCAACGGATCGAGAGATCGCGGCAGACGATGCGTCAGATGGATGTTAGCTACCGGAATGAATCTGGACATATTGAAAGAAGCTGCCTTGGACAGGAGGATATGGCGTTCTAGCTGTCAATGCTGGTCGCCCGGGGTCGAGCTCGACTCGGTGGCACCATAGAGTATTTTACACAGTTCCGATTCTCGATACTAGATGTTTGTATATCGATTTTCAGATAACGAGTAACAGAAAATCCTATCTCCACCATCCATTATAAATTGGAAACGTTCAAACTATCATAGCGACAAAACACAAGGATCGATTTTAATCATTCTTTTACCAAATTAAAATATAAAAAGAGCATTTTTTAATGATATCACATATTATAGATGAATGTTATAGAATAGCATGCAATTCTATTTCCATTCACACTCGTTAAAGATACTCGAAACGTCGTGTCAAATTTTATTCTCTTATACCCAATAAAGTGTTTTCACACAAACGATTGTTTTCTTCTTCATATAACATGGGTATAGCCAAAAACTTGTAGTGATGTTGACTTTGTTTATCTTTAGAGCACTCTAGGCCTAAAAAAATCGGTCATTGTATATCGTCGCTATGACAATTTGAACTTTTCCAATTTATGATGGTAGAGATAGGATTTTCTGTCACTTGGCATCTGAAAATCGATATACGCATATCTATCTAGTATCGAGAGTCGGAACTGTCGACTCTGTATGCTTCCTCTATAAGAAAAATCTACTGTTACTTAGTTAGCTACATATGTAGTTGATTGGCCATTACATTGGCCTATTAGAACATTGTGTAAAGCACTGATCTATGGTTGGTATGTACCAAAGTGTTATTGATATGTATTTCATAAAGCATAAAAATAGTGTGTCGTTGTGTCACGGATTTGTAGAAATATTTCAGTTGGCGGAATAGCGTCGACACGGAAAATGACCGACAATTGAATATACATAGTAGCTAAATTGTATAACAAATATTTGGCAAAAGCCGGAATAACGTCGACACGGAAAATTGCCGACAAGTAAAAATGTCGAAACACGGAAATCAGCCGACAACATTTGGCAAGAGGCGGAAATTGGTCGACAATGTCAAAAACCGGAATAGCGTC
>JAYJLU010477721.1:0-19934 GCA_036873645.1 Minona dolichovesicula | reverse complement strand
GACACTTGGTATCAAACAATAGATATACAAATATCTACAAGAAAGAGTTGGGCCTCTTCCCTTATTACTCTATGGTCACTACAGCATCCAACATCATCAAAGACACTAACCACCTATTTACCAGTCCAGAGTTCAAGGAAATGACTGTTGTCGTATTCTGTGGTGCATTCCATGGTCAAGGTGTTATTGCTTTCACAAGATGTTACTGCTTCTTTTAAACAATTTTTATGTTCCTACATAGTGTAAACAATGTCATAATCATGTGTATCAAAATAAAATACTGTGATATCGATTACTTATTCTTTTTAAATCAGCACAAACAAAAGATATGTTAGAAAAATAGGGTGTACGGTTACTTTTGTCCAAGGGTGTATAAATCGATGTCAAAAACTCGGACAAACGTTCTTCCATCAGTGAAATTTGTATGTTGAGCCAAACTGAAGCTTGCTAATCTGAATTTGTCAGCCAACATTGTCCAAAACTAATAGTTCGAAATACGCATACTTCTGGGCAATGTATTAATCATGTAGCCTAGTGTCACAACCGGCCAAATATATAGCTAAGAGTAATGCAAGAAGCTTGATGGTATCCTCTGTGTTGTGTAACGTATACTATAGATACTTTTATCAGCCACAAGTAAGGAAATGGTAATCAATAGACTTAAATGACAAGGTTGAAGTAAAAAACGCTATAATAGAATATTGATATAAATTGATACAACCATAGATATAGTAGAAAGTGTTTACGAAATTAACTGCATATGCGGCTTTCAAAGACCTCTACACATAAGATACATGGAGAATTTGAAAAACCAATCCAGCCATATATACCAACACTCAAAAAAACGATATTACAAAATGTGGCCCTCCAATGAAAATATAGAATTCTCAACTTGGAAAATAACAGGACTAAATTAAGATTTAATTAAAGAAAAGGAACCGAAAGTAAATTCAAAAGAAGAATATGTCAATGAACATTTATTCTAATTACCTATTTACTTACACTTATTTTACATCTAACCAATAACTTAGATTGATTCATAGAGATGGATTGATCCCTAATTTCTATTCAATTTTAGGAAGGTCGGGTTAATTGACCCACAATTCTATGGAGATTTTTATCCCATAGATTTGATAGAACTCCCATTGGACACATTTATCTACTACTAATCAATCTCTAGTTTATTGCAAACAGTGTTAAGGCAATTTTTTTGAGTCATAACACAGATAAGATATTTTTCTGTTTTCAACATTCCTAGATTTGACAACGTCAACTTATCAACTATTACGCAATAATGCAATAAAGAAGTGTATACTTATTGATCACCACGGATTTGAAAAATTCTTTCACTGAACTAAAAGAAATTTACAGACTACGTATTTGTAAAAGCAATCAAAATATTTTAAACATTGAAAAGGGGAAGACTATTTGTCCTGTTACGATATCGTTGATATTTTATTTAAATCATTTTTAACTGATTGCCTTTTACTTCCTCTCAATTTCTCATGTCTCACACTTACCTCAAACATTTTAAGACAATAATTTGTGAAAAATTCGCATTCTGTCAACAAGAATAGAGGAGTCGAGTGAAAAATTCCTTTAATTAAATTGCTTAAACAGAATACGCCCCGTGGAAATAGAAGAACTAAATCGATGTAATTGATGCCTCCCCTCATTGAGAAATATCAAATTAATACACACAAAGTTACAAATAGGTGAACAGTCACATTGTAATTATCCTACATGATAACTAACAGAGTTCGATCTATTATTGACAATACATATCAACTATAGGGAGCATATCGACCAGTAAATATTGAATTTTGTTTCTTTTATTTCTAAAAGCTGAGAACTTTGACTTTTAATGAGTTTGAGCTATAACTAAACCCCTTCTTTAACATAATGCCAATTTCAAAGCTTCAAGAAAAGTAAGACTGAAAACGATATTTGTAGGTAGGTGTCTGTATCAGTCACTATATTATCAACAAATATTAGAACAAAACCTTTTAAACTTCAAATATGTAGTCAGCGAGAAACAAACAATGTAAATTTGTTCTGGTAAACTACAGAAATGAATAATTGGTCTTTTCAAAAATATAAAATCATGCCTTTCTCTAATTTGACCCATCAATGTTTAATTAATACTTGTTGACAGGTTGTCAGGTATTATCGAATGCAACCGAAGCTTTAGGGAGTCAACGAAGTCCGTCAAAAACATATTTTTAAAATACAGAAATTAATAAATGACACGTTCATAAACTTCCATATCGGAGTGCAATCCCGTCTCGACAAATCACCCATTATATTAAATAATATAATTCACAAATCAATTTTCAATATCTACAAAAAACCCACGCTTATCAAGGAAACCTACTAAAATAGGATTTAAAAAACTCGGCTTATCAAGGAAACCTACCAAAATAGGATTTAAATAACTCGGCTTATCAAGGAAACCTACTAAAATAGGATTCGTTTTCAATTCGAAAATTATAAAATAATGATTGGAAAACAAACTTTATAAATCATTATAAAATGACATTATAAATGACCGGTGTAAACCACTAATAAAATCTCTTTCGATAAACATTCCCTTATCACTCAAACATGACCCTGTTTAATAAATTAAATGACACCAAATCTTTACTACATATCCACATTTTAAAAATTCTCTGCAACAAATATGTAGATGCGCTTAATTTTGAATTAATTGGTATCAATTTGACTCAGTCATTTTCTGATAGGATGATCAAGTCAATGAATGTTTTAGTGAAAAAGAATTACAGAATGATTGCTATCTCCTCCAATTATGCCATGAAAAACAATACACCATAGGCATATTAATAATATAAAATTTGTCAATTTAATCAAATTCAACATACCAGCATTTTCTGGAACTTCCAATACCCATTTATCCTTGACATCATTGATTCTGCCTTTACCCCATCTTGGTTTCCATAATTTAGTTTCCTCATCCCAAACCATACGAGAACGCTTTTTCTGTTTATTTATACCTTTCATTGTTGTGTATCTATCCCATTTAGTTAAAGCACGAGCTGATGGAGCCTAAAGATTTTTTTTAAAAACAACAACACACAAAATATATCATTTACTCATTTCTATGCAGTCATGCACTGTGTATGCCATAGAAATGTTGGCATAAAAGATAGGATAAAAAGAACTGTATATTAATATGAATAGAGATCATATTGAGACAAAGTTCAATTCACACGCGGCAAACTATAGAGTAAGCATACAAATACAGGAACCACTCTTGCTAGTGGATATTTGGCCGATACAACAGTTGAGTTCTAATAATTATTTTACTAAGTTAAAATAGCACTTTTTAATGATATGATGAAGAAAATAGCAAAATTATGTTTCCCTTGCGTAATAAAATAGATTGAATAAAATTATTATTAGGATATATACAGGCTGTTTTACTACGCAAGAAACAAATGTTTATTATATTTACAGCTGAGCAACTGTGGCAAAACAGATGAAAGAGTGACAAAGAGAATTTATTATTCTGAAATGAACTTTTCAGTGTTATTGTATTAAAAAATATTTAACCATCTCAGGTGAGAACTATATTATTGTGTGGGAATATTATTTCTAAAGATACCAAATAATAAAATTATAATTTCTGAAAACTTTTAAATTTAATTAGAAACAAACGCGCCTCTTGATGACAATATAAATTTAAGAAAGCAACTCTTATATCGAAAAAGAAAAGAATATATCATGCAGAAAATTACATGTAGTTCATTCCGATATCACCAAAACTGTGTTTGCCACAAAATTTAAATATTAAATCTTAAGCAGAACGGAACGATATTCGTGAAAAAACAAACACCCCGATAGATAGTCAATAGTCTATAAGCTAGTAGATGGATGTCAAGTATAGGAAGGAGCAGAATCGAGTAATGGTGAAGCTGCGTGCTATGAAGTCTGATCTTAGCAGACCAAACCTTTAGGAATTGATCTGAATATTTCACGCCAACTTAACTTCATTGAGTTGCACCAAATCAGATGTAAAAACTTATCACAAAGCATCAATTGGAAATGGGGCCTTATTTCATGATTGAAACACGTGTACCTACATATCTACACAAGGATGAGACCATCAGAAATCATCGTTGAAATAGTCACGAACTTAAGGAAACCAATGAAAATTCGATTAGTTAATTAAAATGAATACTTGAAGAAAATTATTTGAAGATTGATTACTATATTTTTATAAGACTCTAAATCTCAGTGAAAGCAGGATATTCAACTACCTAGGTACTCAAAAATCTGTTCATGAGGAATGAACAAAATAAGAAAAATCCACCTGATTCGTTGAATATTTAAGTACTAATTAAATAAGTATCAATTGAAAACATTGTGTCATGATTAATTTCACAGAGATTTTGTAAAACATCCTACAGCATTCTTAATTTATTAATTTTGACAATTATTTGAGAATATAAAATACAACAAATTTAGTCCAGGTTTTAGGATTGATATAAAATATTGCCTCCATTATTTTCTTCCCGATTCCCGAGGTAAGGGTTTTCAATGGGTAATTTTAAATTGGCACCCATTTCTATGTCTCAAAACACATCAAATCTTGTGGCTTCAGTTTTAAGGTCACAATGCCAATTTATAAATTACCCATAGAGAGCACTTTCCTCAGGATAAAGAAAATGGAGGCATATTTTATAATATATCAATCTTAAAACATGGACTAAATTCATTAATTGAATAAATTGAATATCAATAATTTAAAGTTGAAAATTGAATCTGCAAATAATCAACTTTGTAAACTGTTATGCTATGAATCTCGTTAAACGTGAAACCGGTTATCATTATAATATATGTAGGTATATATACAATTTACTATCGAAATATTCATTATATTGATTTATTTTCAAGTAACAGAGCTCCCTCAGATCTTTAATAATATTTTATATATGTCTATATTTTCGAAAGCTAACATACCTAAAAGTTCATAAATTAAAATATATCACTGAAAACACGAAATACTATAGGATTTCTCTCAAAGCAGCCAAATTGCATCAAACTTTGTAATGATTTTGAGTAATGACAATATGTATTATAATATTCTGTTTTGATGACAATTGTGTTACGTTAAATGATACTTTTAATAATTGCTATAAATATATCTTGTGTCTTGTTATACCCAAATTAATAGAATTCAAGAGTATCTAATTTGTATCTAACATATCCAATTAAATCGTAATGATGACCATACATTTGCACGCTCTAGTTATCCTCAAAGATTTATATTTAGGTTGCAATTCCAAGAAGGATGAGAATAAGTGCGTTCTAAATTGCCGAGACAAAATAATGTTTTAAGGAGTGAATCAACTCATTAGAGCCAATAGTAATGCAGCATTTGGATTGTTACTGATATTTGCAAAGTCTCTACGCAAGTAGAGAAATTAGAAAAATAGAAAATTAATAATTGACGCAAACTAAATATTCTAAATGAAGAGAATATTTATCAAGGAGAAAATCTTATTTAATACGGTATTATAACAATGACATTCAATAAGAATTTTTAAATTACGAAAAAATGCCGTGCTTAAAAACATTGTCAATACTATTGGGAGATACGAAATTAATTATTTATGGTTAATAAATATAATATGAATCGACTAATTTGCATTTTTATCTAATTTAAATTTCAAAATATCTTAATGGATATTTCGATAGAAGAAGACTTCACAATTGAATATTCCGTGACGCAAAAATTATCAATTAATCTACTAGCTATTCTCCATTGAGACAGAAATGAATTGAATTGAAGGAAGAAAAAACTGTTAATCAGTCTCGTAATTATAAGAATGAATGATTTGGGTTTATGAACGACAGAGACAAAAAAAAACAATGAAATTTTACAATGGAAAAAATTTCATTATAAATTGAAAAAAGATTCATAAAGGATTTTTTTATAATAGACAATTTCCAGCTAAGCGCAAGGAGTAATTTACTTGTCTGACTAAACAGAAAATATAACAACACCCACTCCAAATTAAAAATAAATCACTGACAGAGATAGTTTAACTATTATTATCATCTAAGTAATAATGGAGAAGAGGTTAAAACTATATTGCAAGAAAAGGATTATTTATTAGCTGAAGATTCTATTCTATACGATTCTTTCGCTTGTACCAATAATATCTATCTATTAATACAATGAATGTGATTCATTCAACAGTCAATGTCATATCAAAGATAGTCAGAGAGAACAATTGTAAATTACAAAATCATGAATCTCTAGATATGCCTGTGGAAGTAAAAAGAATTAAGTGTAAACTTACCGGTTTTTCTCTGGGTATGCGAGTAGTACCGTCGGGTAGCTAAAAATGAATATAGAGTTAGTGATCATAAATTCACATTATCAAGAAATATATAATTGGTCTTGCACTGTAAAATGCTATCTGAGATTCATCTAACAATATCAAAATGTAATGAAAATAACTTTAAGCATTAATAGCAAACAATTTATTTGCTTTAAATTAATAGTATCCATAAATTTTGACTATGAAAACGAGTTCATGTTTACCGATCCTAAATTAGATCAACCCATAAATCAACACAACTTACTTTAACAACAATAAATTCCTTGACTTGATGTTTTGGTAACTAAAATAAAATCGCAAAAAAATTATTTGCCTGATATGTATATATATAAGTTAGGATATGTCATTTATTCAGTAAGACAAAAATTTGTACTTGAATAAGTTTATTCAGAAGAAGCTGTACGTTTTCACAAGCAATTTCTCGCAATCTGATTTCATGTTCCTCTCTGAAAAAAGACGAAAATTAAGCATTCATTATGATACAATAGAAATAGAAGATTATCATGAATACAATGTTTGAAAAATTTTATACAACTAAAATCTCAGATATGGTGTGTCAATCATTATTAATAATGAAAAAATTCATTCTGTAATGTCCCGAAATTCATGAGCATATCTTGTTTTCCTGACACAAGAACATCGCGTGGGTAAATCCTTGCATATGTAGTCAAGTGTACCATTTTACCAGAAATGCCATTCAAAAAATAAATTAGCCAACTACATGGATGATCTTTAACTTTAACTGTCAAAAAAGATTGAAGAATCTACAGGCAGAAATACTTAAGAAAGTAAAAACATTACAAAGAACTTTGCTTCATGGGGTAGAAGTAGAGACAGAATTAAAACTAAGAAATCATAAATCTAAAATGTATTTTCTACTTATTTTCTACCAGTCATTATTGGGCCAACAATATAGCATCTTTCAAATCATCTGCTATCTAAGCCTATGACAATAAGCTATTTGGCTCATAACAAACAGCCAAGTTCCTTAGCTATATAAATGTGCTGAAAATGAAGGCCCCAAATTAATGAAACAATTTGAAAATTTGCATATAAGGTGTCATGTGCCATACTAAGACATGGACAAAATTTCCTTAAAATCTGTCAACTAGATCAAATGACTGGACAAAAAAGAGTATTTTTTTTATGTCATTCAAAAGTTATTCTAGCAGGTAATTCTATATTCAAGGATTTCAAATATTGCATCAGTTTTGATGTCCAGCTGTCACTACTATCTAGCAACACCTTAGCAACATACCATTTATAGCCAATAATTTGTCATCTATATATCTCAAATCATTCTATTTCTATTTAACAAGAGTCAAATTGGTTGTTCTACATGAGTATTTCAAATCAATAATCATTCTTTTTAAATTGAATTTTGCTTTTTGTTAGTTAATTTAATGTGATGATTTGAAACAATCACTTTTGTTGTAATACCTAGGAAATGCCTAAATGGAAATCTTTAAAGGGGGCTGCATGGTTACAATCAAACTAAATTTAATGAAATTTTCTGAGTATTCCTTGTGATAAGAATGGTTTTAGTCATTGATATTTCTTCTGCTCTAACATAAAGTGGTTTTATTTAATAATGATAGTGAGCATTCTAAATGAGTGAATTAAAATAGAAATTGAAAGAAAATTTATGAGTAAGTTTATATCTATATTCATCAAGGACAATGCAAATTTAGTGTGAGATTGCTGCTGTGTGCGTTGTTGAGTGACAGATCAGCTTCATAGTATGTCCACACACCCAGCTACCTTTTCCGCTTGTTGTATTTGTATTTATTAATTCTGAACTAAAGAGTCATGTGACCTAACAATGTTTACAGAATTTGACCTTAAACAAAATATTCAAAGTTCTGCTCAATAACATCCTTTTAGATTTTTTAATGGAAATTTGAATAAAAATACTTATTTTTGGGGGAATGATTGTGTTTAGGCAATGTATAGATAGACTGTAGGTAGGTACATACCAATTATGAAACAATGAAACAAGAATATTTTTGATTGAAATATGTAATAATTTATTCCAACAAATTTTTCACAATAACTTAGCTTAAATATACTGATTTTAACAGTTGCATTTCCTGTTAGGTATTATAAGTAAAGGTACAATTCTAAATATTATATAAAATAATAGCTAGGTGATATACAAAGATTAACAATATTATAGTTATGACATATATTTGTTATCATATGGTTCAAATTTAAAAATGTATTTAAAATGAATGAAAATGATTTTAACTTACAAATCTAAATAGTATTCAATAATGCACATAAGGGACTTATTATTTATCAATATAATACAGATATAATATCAATATAATACAGATGTAGAAAATAGACCTACCTAGCTATAGTTGGTTACTTACTTTTGGATGAAAGCTTTTATAATATTACTTTATAATTGAGTCACTTTATGTATAGGTATAGATATGTCATTTTTTAAAATTTATATTTATTGAATAATTTTTTCTTAAATCATGTTATGATTATTTTAGTTTGCTTAATGTTTTAATTTATGAGTTTACAATTTTATTAGTCAAAATGAGATTTAATTTATAACCGCAACTAGCTAATTTAAAATATGTGTGTAGATATTAAAATATGCAGCTTATACTTATTTATTTTATTTAGCATCTTTATATTGTGCTACTATTAAACCATTGCAAATTGTTATACCTCTACTATACCTTTTAATATTGCTAATTAAAGTAATTTTATTTTTTAAGAAAAACATTAACCTTATCCTAAAAAATAAAATAGGAAAATAGTTTTATTCTAGAATTCAAGATAATGAATATTTCTTTAAATTCATATAAAACTTATTTAAATTAGGCACCCAATCATTTTGCCAAATTACAATGTCATTTTCAGTTGATTAAATTTAAAATATATATCTATAGCCAAAGAGAGACACGAATTATGCCCATTATATTTTTTGTTTAACCTATTATAAATTTCCTGAATATTTTTATATAGATACTTATACCACACATAGACACCTACATACTTATGTAGCTATATCACATGCCTAAACTAATTATAATTTAATTAAAATAAATATCTAATTGGTAGGTAATAAAAACAAATTTTAATATAGGTCATATTGGGAATTTGTCATATCTACTTAATATTCTTAAAAGTATGAAAGTTTCTTTCTCTAATTTTATACCTATTTTAATAATTCTGCTATCTCTGAAATACCTATCTACCTATTTTTGTGCATATTGTTTTAAAATGATTAAGCTTTTTTCACAATAAAAATTTCTTCAGATAGCATTATATTTGTTTTTGAACATTTCATTATACATCTTATAATACATCAATTCTTAAGTTTGATGTGTTCATTAATTGATTGCAAGGTTGTTAAAATTTCTAAAATAGCGGCGAACTTTTCCAGTGGACACATCCACATTAATGAATATCCCCTTAAAGGGTGAAAGTATCAGAAAATAATTAAATTAAGAGAATATATTTTCATTCAAAATGTTTTGCTTGTTTAGAGTTGAAATCCCATTACTTCCTCATTCTTTTGGATTAGCAAATTTTATATACCATACCTAATATATTCTTTAGAAGATTAAGTATGACACATGTATTAAGCAACCTTATCAATACCATTCTACCTTTCTAGGAACATTAATATATTTCTTTATTTCTTTAAGAAGAGGCAAAATGCCAATGATCAATGTGTATTGATTTATAATTAATATCTGTTGACTTGATAATATAGAAACTGCCCATAAGATGGATCATTTTTGTATTATTATATGTTATATTATATATACCCTTTTCAAATATATTCTGCTAGTTTAAGTAATTGTCTATGTATATAACTCTCAAAATAAATATAATTATTAAACAATGTTTTATGTCACAGACTAAAGCATTTCTTGGCACTTGTAATTTATATGTTAGAATGTGTAGGACATTCAGAAAGACTATGTCATTTAGTCTGGTAATGAGTTAAAAGACGTGATCAATAAATAACATAAGGATAATATATATGTTGGAAATAAATTCCTGACCACACAAGTTCCATAATCTTAGGAATTTTAATGCAAAAATCAGAAATAGACTGTCCCAATTGTAGACTAGTTAGCTGATAATTTAACTAAATATTTAATGAATAAAATTATTTTAGTTACAATAAGTTCTCAACTTTGGTTTAATGATTAAGTTTTTAGCCAAACTAATTTTATTTATTAAATAGTTAGCTAATTATCAGATAAAAGGTTAGGCACTGTTTAAATATATTTTAAATTGCTATTGCCCATGTCACAGAAATTAATGTGTAATTTAAATTCTAATTTAATAGACCCCATTGATCAATAGGGCTTAGATATCAACTTATGATTTGCAATGGTAATGATAGACTGCAAAATTAATTGTACATATCTAAAAATTAGCAATGAACTTTAGACCACTACAAAACAAAAAATATCCCATTAAAATGCTTCACAATTAAAGCAAATAGCAAAAATAATACAGGCCGAATACAAAAACGTAATAAGTAAATATATAAAAAGATATTTTGATAGTATTTATCACTTGGGTAGGTTTGATAGTTCTAAAGGAGTAGGATCTGACACCAACAGATTGCCCAGATCAATCGCAGCTATAGAAGAGCGAAAAGTGCTTATAGTTGACATCTCAGAAAAAGCAGAAAATAACTGACATCAAGATTTTTAACCAGTTGCGATAATTTATTAAAGTTCAATTTAAAACGAAATTAACTCTTATCATAAAAAAACTAGGATAAATAAATTCGAATTTGCTTTAAAAAATCTATATATCATATATAAACTATTCAAAACTTTTTATAAATACATATTTTCGATATAATAACATAGAATTAGGTGCATTTCTTTTTTTTGAATGCTTATTTTATTTGAATACTTATGTTACATTTACAAAAATTTTTAGTTTAGATTAGGGTAAAATAAGATATTAATAATTGATTGATTTTGGTTAATTGAGATTTGTAAGTTTTAACAATGCGGGATTTATATTTATTAAGCGTTTATTAAGCTTATAGTCCGCAATAGATGTTTGTAACAAAATTATATTGTATTCACAGTTACTATATGCAATGGTTCTTGATATTGTCAGTGACCCCTTCTGTGTTCTTGTTTTTTGTATGTCACAATTTGTCAATGTTATATATCTTTCTTCGTTTCTTAATGGAATAGCGAATATTATATGTATAAGTTAGAAATTTAATTCAATAACATGAGTCAGGATTCCTTCTTGAACCTGTGGTATGATTGGCAAACTAATACAGCCCATGAGTTTTTTAAAATGAGCCCAATTGTGCTACAGAGAATTCACATTCATCTTTAATCATGGAATGATACAGAATACTTTTTATACTAATATATTTCTTGCTGACTGTGGATGCCTCTTTCAATCTTGTGCATACTCTAACATCATTAACCAATCCCTTATAGGTCTTCCCTGTCTTCTGCTGACATTAGTATACCTTTGAGTAATTGCATTTGTGAGACAGGTACTGGATCATGTGTCCCACAAAACTGAATTTTTGTTTTGCAATGCCGGCTCTTATCCCAAGCTTTCTGACTCCCACTGTCTGTGTCTGATACACCTACTCATTAGTTTTACTTTTGGTTCAGGAGATTTGCAAAATTCTTCTGTATGCCCAGTGCCCAAATGAATCAATGAGGTTCTCATCTTCTTTACAAAGTACCCACAATTTAGAGTCATATGTTGCAATGACAAAGGCTGTACTTTGCAGTGTCTTGAGCTTATAAGCAGTTCTGATTTTGCTTTTCCAGATCTTTTTTAACCTCACTTTTTCTCTGGCCATTGCTAGATCCTTTTTATTTCACAATTCCATAGAATTATGAAATCAATAATCGACCAAACCTGCACTTGCCGGTGCAGGTATGGCCAATTACTTTAAGGAGGAGGTAGGTATATTATAAGTCAAAATGTGTGCACGGGGGTGGGGTGTATACAAAAAGCACATGCGTAGTAAGTGTTACATTTGTTTAAATAACTTTTTTTAATTACTTATCTACGACATATAAATCCATTCAACACTATATCTTATTACAATTGTATTTATGTTTTATTAATTAACTCGTTTTATTACTGATTCATTCAATTATTACAAATAATAATGTAACTCTATTTTTTATGATTTTATACTTGTTTTTGATTAACTGCATGGAGGGTTGGTAAAGGTGTGCATGTGCATACAGGGGGTGGGTGGGTGTCCAAAAATCCTTAAAAAACTGTGTGCACAGTGTTGCACAATGGATTAGCATATTTAATTTTATATACCTAAAATCCTACATAATAGAGAGATATTAATGCTCTATGCAGTAGAGAGCTACAAAGGTTTGCCAAATCAGCAGTTACTATCAGCTAACGAGGAATGAGTATTTTCTAGATCGATTTTTACATATTTAGTGTTCCACATTATTTAACTCTCATCTATACCTGCCTGCTAGAGTCTGTTAGTAATGGGCAATCACAGTGATATTTCGAAGTGTTCTGTGGCACAAATAATTTAAGAAATGAAGGTTTAACGCAAGTATTTCACAGCGGATAAACATCAATCAAACAATTGTTAGCCATGCACTTAAATGGTTGCTGCTACGGGACAATTTGGGGCACTTACAAAAAAACAATTTGTTTATTACAAAGAAAAGAAACTATTTTACTTTCTATTTATTTAAGAATATCTTGTCATTATAAGAAACATGTGACACAATTCCAAATATGAGGGCTAATGGTTCATCATGCACCATATATAGATTAATTGTATTAGTCTGTTATGTCAAACCTGAATCAATTCCTTCTATTTTGATGATATTGTAATGCTCCAGAATAAGCATTGAAAAAAATTCTTCTTTGCAACAGAAAAATCTTCATACTTTAAATATAAGAGTTTTCTTTGTAAAACTGTACCTCCACTTATAATCATTCTCTTTACATGGTAACATTGGGTTCTCCCATGTGGTCCTGAATTATATTCATCCAAAAGCCCTCCACTCTCAAACTCTTAAAAGGTTTTTTTTAATTCATCCAAAACTGATATAAAAAGGTCATGGGGTTGATGTTATATTTTCAAATTAATTTTGGCTGATATTTATTATTTTATTCCTGAACTATAATAAAAGCCATCTGTCCTTCTAACCTCATTCAGCTTCTAGATGTGTTCTAAACCAAAATTAACCCTTTTGTGACAATTTTTAGTTATCAGGCTTTTTATTTGAATACCAAATCCATTGGTGCCTGCATTTGGTTATAATTGGTTGATCTTATAAGAACTTACATTCTTTTATGTATTTCAGGTAATGAATATTCTCAAATTGACAAAAAGATTTCTAAATTTGTCACTACAAAGCTCTAGGACTACTTCTCTTCTATCATGTAAGTGTTTACTCACAACTGTTTGACAATCTTTATGTAGATAATTATAATATACATAAATTAACAACAGTTTAGGTGTGCATATAATGGTAGAAAGGCTATAGTTTGTAATGGGTAGTTTTATACTTATTGATGAATGAAAATACTTGGAATGACATACAAAAACCGAACGTTGAGATTTTTGAAAAATATTGGCGAAATTACGACACCATAAACAGGGTTCGATCTTGTCAGGGAAAAGTCATGAAATTTGTATTTTGGTCTGGAAGAAATTAAAATGAAGCTCTAATTATTTTATTTATTTAAGTGTTATTTTTATTTGTTAGATGAATAATAATTTAACCACAGTATCTCTGAGAACACAATCAGAGTGGAGATTAATAGTGATAATTAGCAATAATGATACAAAGTAGAGAAACATATGATTTGGAGAGAAAATGATAAGTATTATTGAAAAGGTGAGTCTTAAGCAATTTTCTAAAAGTATTATAGTTACTCTCACATCTAATATTAGATGGAAGTTTATTCCAATGACGTGGTGCGGAAAATTTAAAACCACCGGAGGATACTACATTATTGGGGATATGTTGAAGAAGAGTTGGAGCTCTGTGTGATCGTAACGGGACTGCATCATCGGGAGGAATACGGATCAAAAGGATGTTCACAAGGTATTCAGGGAGGATACCATATATACGTATATGCGCGAAACAACATATCTTGAAAGAGATGCGAGCCTTGATGGAAAGCTAATGAAGATCTTTGCGAGCTGATTCTGTATCGACATGACGAAGCAGTCGTTTCATAAGTCTGACACAGCTGTTTTGGATACGTTGGAGGCGTTGTAGTCGAACTGATCCACAAGCATTGAGAATTACATTGCAGTAGTCTAACCGTGTGAAAATGAAAGCCCGAACAATTTGGGTTAGTGTGTCATCATCTAAACAGTCGCGTATATATGGTATAATGATTTAATGAATAGGAAGGAGGATTGAGAAATGAATGAAATGTGTCTGTCAAAACGGAGGTGGTGATCGAGGAAGACACCGAGACACTTTGCAGTTGACGATATTTTGACGGAAATATCCTGAATCACGAAATCACTGACAGTTAAATTTTGGAATTGGTAGAATGATGAGGTCTCTAAGTAAGCAGATTGGAATGGTGAGAGGTAAATGATGAGTGTTTAGGTAAATATTTGAAAGATTGTAAACGATCCGTTCAATGAGCTTTAGTAGAACGATCAGGCCTGAAACAGGGCGGTAATTCTGATAATTTTCTTTGTCCAGAGATTTATTTTTAATTAATGGAGTACAGCGGCACATTTTTCTGAAACCGGAATGAAGCCACAGGTGTTGACAATGTAACAAAATATAGGAGTCATAATGCTTAAGCAGGATTTAAGGATGTGCGTAGGAATGGGATCGAGAAATGACGTTTTTGATTTCATATTGGCTAGAACTTTAGCAATTTCTTCACAAGTGACTTCATCAAAAGAACTGAGAGTTGGATCATTATAAATGAATTAGTGTTAGATTCCAGACAGGTAGGAGATAAGTCATTGCGAATACAAGAAATTTCATCAACTAGAAAAAAATTATTCGCGCAATCTACTGGACAGTCGAAAGATGGTAGGATAACCGACTTATTCTTTTGTAAGAGAGAATTTACTGTATTCCAAAGTTCACGAGGAATGCAGATTTTCTAAAAATTGTTTCAAATTGTAAATCGAAAATAATCGAAATTTTCTTTGAATTCGACAAACGAGTTCTTTTGAATCTGAACAATATTGTTAAAGTAACGCTTTTTGGTGGAGACGATCATAGTTTTAACAAGATTCCTTTGAGTGGTGAAGACAATTCAGTTATATTCACATCTATGATTTCGCCTAATTTCCTGCGTGTTCGGATTGCGGTATGAATGTCATTGGAGAACCACGACAGATTAGAGCGACGGGGTGTGAGGATATTTTGGTGGGGTGCGTGTTTGTCGAATAAATCAGAGAGAGTTTTACTATAGGCATCGACAGTGTGTGAAATAGGTAGATCAGTGGATTGAAGTAATTGATTAATATCGGACCGAAGAAGATCATCCTTAAACGCTTCGAGATCAAAATTCTTCCATTTCCGAACACGTGGAATAGAAGTAAAATTAGATAGTTTATTAATTGAAAGATCACAGACAACAAACAGGTGGTCACGACTAATGTCAGCATCATGAACACTAACGGACTCTAGAATGTTATCATAAATGATTAGTGATAACTAAATCTAAAGTATGGCCAGCCGTGTGTGTATAGGATTTCACATGTGAATTAAATTATAATTGTCAATCAAATCCTTAAAGATCACAGAATCACGAGCAGAACCGTTGTTATCGACATGAATATTGAAGTCACCAGTGACGATGAGATTTTTTGAATCGAGGAGACGCTCAAGGAGGTCTTCAAATTCACGAGTAAATGTCAAAAACGGAGTTTGAGGGGGACGATAGACAACAACAAGTGTGATAACATGGTTAGAGTTATTTGAGTATTGGATAACAAGGTGTTCGAAAGAATTGTAGCTGTGTGAATATATTTGTGTTGAAATACATTTTTGAACATCACGCCTCCTCCACCAGATCTGGAATTTGGGCGAGGAATGAAGAAGCTGGTATATCCAGTAGGAGAAAGACATCGGTCACTTTATATGGAATACATTTGCGCTTCGCGCAATATTTAATACGCAGAAATATAACCATATATTATTTTAGACTTGCTGACCTTAAGAAGTATATGTGTATATTTGAACATCCAATGTTAATCAAAAAATGTCATCTAACAATTGGTTCAATTATCCCCTTCAGATTTTAACTACGTATAATAATTAAATACCATTCACACGCGTGTACTTTTCCATGCATGCATAAGGAACATACTATTAATATACTTGTTTAGTCATAAATCAATGAAAAAATACCATGAAAACGAGTTTACACTAAATTATTTATATAGGCTTATGACTAAAATGTCAGGGAAAATCGGTTCACACTTCATAAGAATAAAGGGATTATGGTGTCAGGGAAAATATATTTGTCTAGAAGATTGAACCCTGAATGGAAAACGTACAAAATGTTATTCAATGTTCATTATAATATGTTAAATGCAACATTTTATAAAATCCAGCAATTATGTTTGAATGTATGAAAATGAAGTTTCAATATTTAGGCTACATTTTTAAAATCGTCATCAGACGCTCTCGCCATCGAATTCTCCACCACTTTGGGGGACATTTTTAAAAAACTAGGTTGATGCCGACAAGGCCTAGGGGACAAATATCACGAAAGGAATAAGAAATAAGATTGCTCAAAAATTTATATCACAAATAATGTGATGGTTTTGTCCTTCTAGTGTTAAATATTTATATTTATTTGAACATACAGTAGTGTGTGCATAAAACGAAATGTTCCCATAACGAACCTGTTTTCAAGGCACGAACAATCTTTCCTATCTTTAAATTTGTGCGCTTATAACGAACATTTTTTCAGTCCCCCTGCTAGTTCAGTCCCCCTACTGTATGTACTATACGTTAATTAAGGAAATACTCATTCTTCTTTTTTTAAATTATTTTTTCAGAAGTGATAGCCGCCACGGTTATTCATACTCAATAAATTCAATATATACATTAAGTAAATCATGTGCATATTTTATTTAACAGTCAATGGTGTCGACGGTTGTACCACAATTCATATGTATAGCTAAGAGAATCGGATGAAACTGATGCTATAACCGTCATAAAAACAAACAAAGACGTTAGGAAACTACTTAATTAATTAGGCTTTAGTACTTAGACTAGTTAATAATTTTTGTCAGACACTGACAGATTATTATTTATCTTTGTTGTTTGCTTCATTTTAAAAAGCAATTTATTACTTTTAGGCAAATCCTGGTATTCATCTAATTTGGTTACGAAGTCATCCATTCCTGCAATTCCTCATCATTCATTTAATTCAAATTCTTTTCTGAAGCCAACTCCACAGTTTTCTTTATTAAATCGTCATGTAAGTATGGATACACTAGCGCGCAAAGGACCCCACACTAAGAAAAGAAAACCAAAACGACATATGGAAGGTAGACCGTTTATGAAAGCGATTGTGCTGAAAACAGTTATCCGTAAGCCTAAAAAGCCAAATTCAGCTAACCGAAAATGTGTGAGAGTTCGGTTGAGTAATGGACGTGAGATCACTGCCTATATTCCCGGCGAAGGGCATAATCTTCAGGAGCATAATGTTGTGCTGATACGTGGCGGTAGATGTCAAGATCTTATTGGTGTTAAACATAAAGTAGTTCGTGGAAAGCATGACTGTGCACATGTTGTAAAGAAAAAATCATAATTAAACTGCTATGTGTTGTTAATTATATGTCTATTGTATTGTAAAATTAGCCTATTCATTAATAAATAGATTTACTTAATCTTTATATACGTAATACATTATTCATTGACTGTCATCTATCAACATACGCTTACCTTCTCAATTGCAAGGTTTATAAAGCACACTATACAGATTATTTCATTAATGCATGAAAATCGGATTTATTCTACAAGACAAAACATTTTGCTTTGTATGAGTAACACACCTTCCTATTAAAAGATTGGGTGATTGGTAGGTTTAGAAGCTTCCGATGTATACAGTAGATCGAGGACTACGTTATTATCGATAATAACGTAGTCCTCGTACAGTATATTCATATTCTGAAAAAGAACGTCTTTAATATGCGTGTCGTTCACGCGCTGGGTATGGAAATATAAATTGTTTATATTTAGGTATCAATAAAATATATACGTGTTTTTTAATTTTCTGCGGTCTGGAATCGCTACTGCAGTAACGACATTTCTTGTGTAGTGGGTGTAATTTAATTATAATTTTTATATTTTAACTCAATTTATGTCGTCGGCTAGATTATAAATATAGTATATTGAGTTAAAATAGAAATTCCATACTTACCTACTAATTGCAAATACAGTGACGGTTTTTTTGTTATATTTTTCAACTGGCATTGAGATAAATTAATTTTTTTGTCTGAATCTATGATTTTAAATAACAAAATTCTACTTAACATTATCAAGCCAGATCGTAGTAGAATGGAAACTTGAACTTCAAGTTCGACTTGAAAAGTTTTATTTCGTACTGATGATTGTTACACGGTCTCCCTATTAATAACAGCAAAGAAAATCAAAACTTAGAAGAATATAAAATGTTTGATTTATGACAATGGAATACGGCCCTATATTTGATAATTGCAATATTAATATTAAAAATATTAGTTGGAGGATTGTGATAAAAAATAATAGGAATTAATTCCAGACTTTTACACGCAAAATGAAAATTCGAAATGGTAATATATTTTATTAGTAATGCAAAGAATACAATTTTGCAGACTTCTATGAATCGCTTAAAATTTCGTATATTTACTTTACCACTAATTATTACTCTATGATGTTCATATTGAATAGATATTGAAAAATACTTTGTTTTATTGAATGAAATAATTATCTAATATTTACACTTTATCGTCTTCTATCTTCTTTTACCATTAAATAATGTCTCCTGTAAGTTTTGTAGATTTTTGAAATATGATATTATTATTAATCTAACAATGTAAATCAATTATTTTCCCTTTATTATTTACATGATTTATAAAAGCATATGAAAGAGCCTTATTTATGTGAAAATGATAGATGTGATAGATAAATTTATAAATATGATAGTTGATTATGATATGATAATATGATAACAGTAATATTATCTAATATAATAACTATAATAATATTTTCATATCTAACCCTAACCCATAATTTACATGACTGCATTAGTGCCATAAATACTGTTCATATCCTTTCATATTTTTCTATATTAAATAACTATTAAAACATATATGATAAATGATAAAACTTTGATTGTTCAATAGAATAATCAAAGTTTTATCATTTATCATATATGTTTTAAATGGGAACAGGTCAACTCGTACCTAAGTCACCTCACACTAGGTGAAAGCTTATATACTTAAAAACTAAAATAAACTTACTCACCAGGTAAACTTAAATAAAATTGTAACTGAGCATTAAAAACTAAAAACAGTGTTTTAAACAGGAATACTATTAGAAACAACAAACAAACAAA